>QQSS02192692.1:0-12957 GCA_003687565.2 Craspedacusta sowerbii
ATGTATGTATGTATGTATGTATGTATGTATGTATGTATGTATGTATGTATGTATGTATGTATGTTTGTATGTATGTACGTGTGTATGTACGTGTGTATGTATGTATGTATGTTAAATACCTAGCGTCTGCGTCGCAAAACTTCGCGTACGCAACATCCATAATATCTAGGCATATCGGAAAAGAAACATCCAAACAAATTGCATTCATAGCTACGTATTACGCGAGGGCCACCTCGCACGAAATGCAATCCCGTGATATGATGTTCAACACTGCTAACAAAATATACAGAAGGCCGACCCTATTAACAGATCCAGCCACTGCAAAGGTGTTACCCCTTGACACGCGATCCTAAAGAAGCATCCGTGATTAAGGAAAACGTTACCAACTAAAATCATTCATCATATAAGTGACCGATATGTAATCAGTAAATCAAATGACAAGGAACGGTTTCTAATGAAGCTTTGAATGCATAGTCGTATTATTGAAAAGCGCATGAAGAACGATACAAGAAAAAGCCAGTACCTCTCATAGGACTACTTTCAATTGCTTTGTACTGCACCAAGTCCACATTAACATTCTCAACTTTTCCTTGACCAACCTTCACCGAAATTGGCACGGAAAATTCATTTTTAAAATCTCCATGCCTTATCCACTGATCACCAGTGCGACACCACCCAATGTTCAAAGTTGCTGACAAAACAAGAGGTTTAGGAAATTCTTCCTTTGGCAGCTTCACTTGAAACTCAATCCTTCGATCTTTGAGAGAAGGATCTTTCAACACAATGCGATCAAAAACAGGAATATCACAATCGATGCATTGGAGACCAGGCTGAAGTGTGACCACAAGACATGATCCACTTGGAAGATCACCATGAAAATCCTGAGGCAATACCACACTACCTCGGATTGGTACATCTAGAAGGCGGGTAAGAACTACCGTATCCGCACATCTCCAACTCCAGAGTCCAATGTAATATAAATTTATTAAATATAATACTTAAATTATCTAAGCTGTCGCACTGAACTGATTCAAACGTCGCACTTCTGCCGCGACGAATTAAACTATTGAATTCGACGCGGCAGAAGTGCGACGTTTGAACCAAGCATTAGTTAGCCGGGTTTGGCAGGATAACAAAAATAAAAAAATCAACAAGAACCGCTCATAGACTTGAACCTAATTTTGGAGCCCATATGAAGATAAGTTTCACTAATTAACGTCACAAAACACTTGGGTGAGAAAAACCATTTTGCGCTAGCTGCTTCAGACACAGACAGCTTCTGCGCAGTATAGAATTTTTACAGAAGGTCTTTGTTTACGCAACTAAGCAATACGAAGATTATTATCTACGTGAAAGTACTTTGAAGAGTCCAGAATTTTCGCATTGGTGCTCTAAGGAAATTGAAATAGCACAAGTTGGTAAATGAAGCTACAACGCGAAGACATAAACAGCGATGAGTGCCTTTCCCAAGGCTCTTCAAAACACAGAAAACGTGAATATGGCATTGCAAAAGCATAAACAACTGGAGAAGAAGCATAACAAATAAAGAAATGCCAGCAACCCAACGCGTCTCGTTGAACCTCAAATAGACGTTTGATGCCATGACACAACCACGAAGAAGTTATGATTGCCGTGCACACAAATCATACAAAACAAAGGGACCACATGATATCTCCATAATAAAAGCGCACTAGGGGCTGTTTTTTGCAGCCTATGCATCCATAAGGCACCAAAATTATCTCAAGCACTAGCACAGGAAGTTCACTAATGGGCATCTGCACTTCTTAATTTATAACCACAGGGGATCGTTCAAAAATAAAGGAAATGACAAAAATATCTATTACATCTGAGTCCAAACGCAGGCATTCATCGGTTATGTAAAGAAGAATCTCGCCGGTGACTGAAATTAGAAAACTTTCCATTTATAAATACTTTATCTGCGAAAATCATGTAAGCTCATGTATTTTGTTTAAATTGCTCTGTTTCGGCACCGCATTACTTACCCAAACGCATCTGTAAAAAAAATAGCTGTTAGAAAGCTAGAAGCAGGTCAGTATCATAGCAATTACCCATGCATGTGAATTGGCAACACACGTCAGGAACAGGAACAGGATTGGCACATTCAGGCAGTCGACACGATACTGCGAGGCAACGCCTTTTCGACTCAACGCATTGACATTTCACGCAGGGATCAGTCCCAGGCTGCCATTCACTTCTTTCGGCGTGGGTTGTTCCCTTTTCATCAGTGCAACCTAGAAAGAAATGCTAGACAGACTCCACAGAACTTCGAAACACGGCCCAAAATGACGCAACGATAGTACCCCATAATGAAATAGAAGCAAGTAACAGAACAGTCCTATTTTCACGAAGACAATTCCCTTCCCTTTAACGAATCTACTATAAAATATCATCCTTATAAAATTAGCTTCAAAACCTACCTTCCTCCTTTGCAAAGGTCTAAATAAACGCAAAAAAAACAAAGTATGCCATTGGCTAAGAATTCATCTCAGTGCTAAAGGCAAATTTAATATTCAAGGCGTCAACTTAAAGGGCTACACACATTTCTGTCATCTATATTTATGGTCCAGATGGCAATCCAATCCTTTAGAAAGGATTTTCCTTTTTAGGTTAAATACTTGTTGTTGTTGTTGTTGTTGCTGTTGCTGTTGTTGTTGTAGTTGTTGTTGTTGTCGCCGTTGTTGTTGTTGTACAAACGTAGGTTAAGAGACATACAACGTTTTTCCATGGATGCAAGTCCTTCTGAACAGCAGCATTAAATGAAACCCTGAGCGTCAAAACGGAACCAGTGGTATAGCTACAGAAATCAATTCAAAGCTCAAAGATAAAGGCGCGTGGCGGAAATGCGCAAACCCTACGAGGACAACAAAGGAACTTTCATCTTCACTTTACACTTGCTGTACGCCTGCAAATCAGTGATGAGACTCATCAGAAACTAGGAGCCACTAAAGGCTGCCTTGCTTGCTGAGATAAAAATATGCACTAGCAAGCATACACAGCAGACCCTGAATCCACACGTATATATATATATATATATATATATATATATATATATATATATATATATATATATATATACTCTTAATCAAACAATATTTAACGTATATGCTTCAAGCATGTAAATGGTTGAGACACCCATCTAGCGAAGTAAATTGAAAATAAAAGCCACCTGAGGTTCCAGGCAACAAAGACACAACAAGGGATAAGCATCAACTGCTACGCCAGAATAAAATAACCAGAAATAACCGTACCTTGACCAATGCAAGAAGTACAATAAAATAATTAAGGCGCATGTCTAGGACCTTGCATCAATGACGCAGTCTACAAAAAAATAAAAATAAAAACAGAGCGACGCTGAAAACATGTTAACTTGGTGGATCATCCCTAAGTTATATATAATGAATTAGCCTCCGTCAATGTTCGGCAAAGCCGATGTAATCTAACAGCTACAAAGCAGTGGACTTGCGCTCTCAAAGACAAATCCCAAGAATGCTAAACAATAAATGTTTATACACCAGGCGTTTATGGCCAACTCGCATAACGGAATCCAGAAGGTAGGCACACAGAAATTATAGCAAACAAGTGAACGGAAGAAAGCTCGCAAACAAACAAAACCTGTACAACGCAAAAAAAAAAAAAAAATAAGGAAAGAAAAACGGCTTACAAAGCTAAGCTCTCAATTCAAGTATGCCAATACAGATTGTCAGTGGTAAAAGTTTTCGCTAGTCTCAATTTTATATACATATTACATTAACTCATCTGTATCAGCATTTAAAAAAATGCCGTCAGAACCAGCACCCGGTGTTTGGCCCACTAAGTGTTATTTAACACAAAGAATTAATTCGAATGTTCCGGCTATGATACAAAAAATAAATGAAGCCCAAATGTGTCTCGGTTATTTCTCAATTAATGATTTCATTGATTTCTTTGCAAATTTCAGATTACTGCCTCGTTATTGCTATTGTTGTCCAAACAATGCTGAACCCAAGTACTTAATGATCACTGTGAAGCTCTATTAATTACGATCAACTAAACCCATATTAAAAACCCACAACAAGTCCACATAAGGACTGCAACTGCGAAACCCAGAGCTCGGAAACTCAAGCTCAAACAAACCTTCAAAGCTAACGATAGCACGCAAATCTGTCCAACCGCTCTTTAGCGAAGCCCGATGAAGACAGAGCTAGCAAAGCCTTTGGCCTTGCATCTGATCTCAGCAAAACTGACACCCCCTAAATCAATCGCACACAAATAAAAACAAAGAAGGAGGAGACAGCCTTATTCACTACCTGGCCATTGGTGTCCACCCTGGCCAACGTCATATGAGCTCAAATTACGCTACAACTTTGTTTAGCCAACGCCAACTTGACGCAGACATACGAAACTGTCAACAAACAGCTTCATCGCACTGGCCTGTGAAGCAACTTAGCCATTGCTCACATCCCCCTGGCCACAAGCTGGGAAAGCAAAGATAACATTACCTCTATCCGTAGGTGATTCACGACCTTACCATTACGCCGGTGTTGCATTGCTCGAACAGCTACCTGTGCGCCCCACAACGCCACATAGCAAAAATTCTCAACTGATCTGCTAGCCGATGAATAAGCTTTACTAGGAGCCAGATGAGCTTTCCCAAGCCGCTATTGAAAAGATTAGCAAACAGCTACTTTTTTCAAGATCTCGATTTTAATAGACACGGTTTCATTATTGACCGCTACTTACTTCTCAACTGGACCGATTTTGAGTTAATTAACTCTGTCTCGTCACTGCCTTGTCTATCAATCCTGTGTCTTTCATTAAAGGCACAAGTTTCCAATCATCCAATATGCTGCACATTTAGAAAACAAATGCCTTTAAAAGCCCTTTTCCTGAGCTTTTTACAACACCGCGGTCACTTAGTCCATTTATCTGCGAAAAAAAAACACTCCGTCCAGAATACCGAGAAAAACACTGATTTAGCATATGAAGACCAAAGCCATTCTTGGAAACGCGTGCTAGAGAAAAGCATTCAACCCCGAAGAACAAAGCTCTCTACTTGTCAGTCTGCATCAAAAACGCTTTCAGGACAAGACCCAGCATAAAGCCATTTGCAACTTACCAGTACAGGCAGAAGATGTTTTGGCTGGGACAGGCTCTGAAAAGCAGCGAAACCATGTTGCTTACACATCACATGACTTAAAAGTAAAGTTTCTGCTATCTAAAGACGTTACGGTGGTTAGGTAATCTTCATGCATAATTATGCATCATGATCAGTCCAGAAAATTCGGCGCATGTGAACATGAACTTAAACGCTTTTAGATTCAGTTCAAGCACATTAACTTTGGAGACACTCTGCTTCCAGCGATTGCAAAGAATTATGCGTAGCCAGGATTGCTGAAACCTGTCTTTCTCGAGTTCTTGAAGTGATGACGCTAAGCTCTCCAGCAGTGGCGTCACTAGGGTTGGTGTCAACAGGTGCGGTAAACTCATGGTGTCACCCCTCTAGACTTAATAACACCTTTTAACTTCAAGACTTATCTATAGATAAACCATAAATCAAAAGAGCTTTACAAAGTACAGTTGTTGTTATTTAAAATTAAACTTTATTTTAAAACTTGTCTTCAAGCCTGCAAACATCACATCTTCGAAATCAATTATCTTTTATCATATCACTTTCGGTTATGAAACCAGTCTAGACTACGGATCTGACTACCTATCTACCAACCTACCTATCTTCCTACTTACCTACATACCTGTCTACCTACCGGCGTACCTACCTTTCTCTTTACCTACCTACCTACCTGAGTGAATCTCCACCGCTTAAAGCACAGAGTGATAAACCTAATCAGATGACTAAAATTCATCGACAGAGACACCACTTTATACATCTGACTGCATGAAACAATTTTTTTTTCTTGAAGATATGCCTATGCTTCTTCCTTATCATACATATGTTGCTAACTTCCTGCCAAACATGCTCAAGGTCCACCTTCGTCTTACCTTAATAGAAATTCCGAGATCACCAATTGTGCTGTAAACCAGGTCAACCACTCTTACACATTCCATGAAATAATCGGATATCAGCAAAGATTGGCTACCAAGCCATGAGCCAGGCCTGCACTTGTCTACACACCCACATAATTCGTTCGCAGGCAACTACCAAGCAGGCACTTCCAAAATACGGACATACACAGAAGACAAGACCAATTTCATAGAGAAAAAATCATATCTTGCGCACCGAAACACAACGTCTAAATTTACAGAGTCATTATGAACATACCTTTATTAAAAATCCATGAAACTACCTAGGACAGCAACATATTTATAATGAATACTAAATTGAATGAATCGCACACTGTGGCATGCATTACATAACGGACTAGCTGTGTCAGGCACTGGCGATTATACAATAGTGGCTACAAGCACTTCGAACTAAATATAAAAGACTTAAATCATTCTCAACTCTAAAAGTGATTAAATACTCTACACCTATGGTTCAAATGAAAACTGCTACTGCATGCAGTCTAGATAGGAAAGAGTCGGAACAAAATTCAGTTCCATTCATATGGCTTACTGTGCGTCCGATTCGCGTGCAATTTAATTTGCTTAAATCAAACTCCTTATTCTTTAAGACTTTCCAAAGCTGCGCGCGCAAAATCTAAACCATGTGTTAAGGCATCAGGATATACTTCAAGTTTTCATGCAGTGACTCCTCACATCATCATACGCAAGAGCACGACAATACGAAAATGAAGCAAACTGAGCAAGACTTTCGGCGACGAGCAATTCAACCAAAAGTGCTTCACTGCGAGGGTTCGGAAACGGTCGCAATGCCATTTAAACCTAGGCAAGAACATACACAGCATAAAATAAGTAAAAATCGCAACGATATTAAGAACTTAAACGTGAAGTATCGTTGCTCCCAAAACCACACATAAGCAACCACACATAAGCAGCTACACATAAGCAACCACACATAAGCAAACACACATAAGTAACCACACATAAGCAACCACACATAAGCAATCACACATAAGCAACCACACAGTAACAGATGCATACAGGCAAATTCAATTAACTTAACTAACCTCTTGGTCTTAAATAAACTCACATGAAAATCTCAAAGCGAAAAATAAATGTAACAAGGCATTATAAGTCCTGGCTTACACGCTTACAAAACTGACAAACCATACATGCCACAATATTTGCAGTCTTTACAAAGCAGAAAAAAAAAATAGGAATAGAACAACGTTTAAAGAAAAACAATACAATGACAGCTACTCACTATTGATACACTACGTCTGAACTAAGTTGCTGCGAGTACTTCAATACAAAACCAATTAAGCTTGGCACTAGCAAATGACGATGCAAACTACCTTTTTTAGACAATCATGAACACAGTTCAAAACTAAGAATCGAGACGATTTATCTAGACGAGAAATCTCCTGACCAATAGCAAAGACATATACATAAGTAGGGGAAAATTAGCGAGATGGTGATTAGCAAGACGGTGACTCACAACTCGTACATTGGCTAGATATCACATTCAACGCATCATAAGTTTCCATTCTTCTCTTAACGTTGAGGAAAGCATGTTAGAGCCGGTGTAAAAAGCCTCGCGGGTCGGCTCTAGCCCGCGGGATGTTATAGTGATACGTCAGGAGTCTCCAAACTACAGCCCGCGGGCTAGAGCCGGCACGCGAGGCCTTTTACTCCAGCCGGCCCATGCTTTCCTCAACGTAAAGAGAAGAATGGAACTTATGATACGTTGAATGTCACGCTTCCTGGAGGCGAACTAATTTCAGGAATTTATGAGTTGCTACAACAAACCCACATCAGATGCGCGTGGCTTGAGCATTCGGATGAAGATAACATCTCGTTTTGACAGCGCCAACCTGCAACACGTGCATTAATGCGGCGCTTGGACTGAAAAGTTTGGAGATCCCTGCTATACGCGAATACATCCGAAAAAGCAAAAGCATCCATGGACACAAAAAAGCAAAACCTAACTTGAACGAGATATAAAAAAGCGGGAATATCAAACAAATACTTTTTTTGGAAAGGTTGCTTAATGTTGGCTTCCAGAGGATGTACGAATCATTTATGTGCCATTCTAAGATCATAAACGCTAGAGAACTCCGTAAACGCAAACACAAAGAAATGCCGAAAAAGAAGAAAAACAAAACATACTTATAGCAATCACAGAACTTGTTGGGAACTAAATTTGCATTTCACAAAGGGCCACATCAGTGTCGGTTTTTGGGAGCGTACTGTTTGAAGTAGCTTTTTTAGTTTTCTGAACTTGTTGCGTTCAAGATCAATTCGTTTAGGCATCAACTCTTGTTTGTTTAACACCGGGTCTACAACATAATTGGCGACAAAGGTGGGATCATTTCAAACCACAAAATTTCAATGGGAAACTGCAAAGAGTACCAGGCTTCGGCTTCTGGAAAACGTGGCTTTTGATAGTATTTCTTGATCAAAAATATTCCGGATAATGTGGCTCCGCGGAATGCTATACTTCTTTTAAGTATGGGCGTTAAGCTATTCAACCGGTATCTCGTTAAGTTAGGGGCAGGGGCAGCTGCAGGGGACCCCTTCCATCAAACGCCAGCTGCGGTGAAAGATTATGAGCGATTTCAGGCCACGCATCTAAATCAACGTCAGTTGGAATCACCGTCCGAATGAATGGCGGCATTACGACAGATATCGCTAACCCGCCATGTCGCACGCGACACCGATGGCATCGGATTGGCTACTGAAGAAATTCAGCGATATGCATAACAACAAGGGAATTTGATGGTGGACAACGTAGCCCAAGGAGCTAGAACGACAGGTACCTTATTCCAAGAGAAGGTCGAGACAAATGACGTTAATCAGAGTCCGTCGAAGTTCCAGAAAACCTCCGTAGCGGTCAAAAACCTACGATTCGGGTCATTCTGTCACTGTGTACAACACCGCTATGTGTCGACCCGCAGATTCAGGAATGCTCAGTGCCATCAGCGTGGCATCGTTGGCCACACCCGGAAGGTTTGTCGAAACTGTGGTGGAAGTCGGAATCCAAGCGGTCAAGGTAAAGGCAGTGGCAGACGAAGACGATCCATCTGACGAAAATTCCAATTACGTCGATCAAATACGTAGTGCGCGTCCAAAGTCGTTCACGGACATCCGTGCTAATGGAAAACGGATCACAATGCAGCTCGACACTGGTTCGGGGAGCACGACGCCTAGCCGAACAGATTGGGATCGGACTGGATCGCCTACACTGAAGATATTTAAAAAATCTTTTCAGTCGTATTCGGCTCACGAACTACTGGCGATTTGCTAAGAACGCCTAGACATTGAGCTGCTACCCATCGGTTCAGAACCCAGCAAGGTCGGTCGGAACCCGGAAGCCGTACTATGTAGACAAAGCCAAAATTCTTTGGGACGTCGCCAGATTGACTTATTGAAAATCAATGTCTGGTTGTGCCGCCGAGTGAACACGACCGGCACTGTTTAATAAGTCGGAATCTGCGACAAAAGGCAGAAATTTGAACGATTCGCTGTGCTCATTATAAGACTTGTTTAATGATGAACTGGGTGAAATAAAACGGGTCAAAGCAAGCACCAGCATGAAAATAGGCAATGGTCCCACAAATTTTGGCCGGTGCGATCGAAAAATAAGTCAATCTGGAATCTGATCGTCTGGATACCTGCGGCATTTTCGAACGCACACCGCGTGAATTATCCGAGTCCACTTCGCCGATAGTCGTTGTGGCCAAGCGAGGTTCTGAAGTGTGGTCAGAAGCTGCGCCGATTTCAAGGTGTCGGTAAATAAGGGACTTCCTGTGGAACAACATCCGTTGCCATAAACCGAAGATTTTGTTTGCTAAGCTCGCTGAAAGCAAGCATTTCACGGCGCTTGATTTGAATGAAGCTTTCCATTGAATCGAATCGGAATAAGATGCGAAAAAGATATCTGGACGTCCACATAAAACGAGGGTTGCATCGGTACAGTCACTTGCCGTTCAGTACTACTTACTTGCGTCAGCAAGGAAAGATGGAACCGATATGCGCGGTCTGTCGGGAGCCAAGGCATTTATCAATGATATTCCCTCGGCAAGTCAAACGCCAGAAGGGCATTTCACACAGTTGAGGGCAGCCTTCAAATTGCATAGCATTCGGACTGCGCCTCAGTTTAAGGAAATGCAAATGCAGAATGCCGTCCCTGAAGTACCTTGGTCATGTGATTAATGAACATGGCATTCATACCTCTGACGAGAATTCTACCGCTACGTCGAACGCGCCAGCGCCAAAGAATTCATCCGAAGTCAAAGCATTCTGTGGACTTGTCAATTACCACGGAAAATTCTCGAACCGTTGAACGCGCTAACAAAGAAAGACACAAAACGGTCATGGACTGTTGTGGAGGAGAGGTAGTTTCCATCTGATATGCGAAAGAGAAATTGAAAAACTTGATTTTGATCCAAGCATGCTTCCGCATATGGCGTGGGAGCAACAATATTCAACAACTTTCCGAATGGCGACGAGAAACCAGTCGCCTATGCATCAAGAACACTGAACGAAGCGCAACGCAATTATGCGCAGATGGCCGAAGCTTAGAAAAGGATTCATTCAGGCGCGATATCTAAACGTCCTTCGATCCAGATCGATCGACCAACTCTTGCGTCTATCGTGGCGAGCGAACAGTAATTCTGAAGGTGCTGCAAAAGGAGGTCCTTGACGAGCTGCACCAAGGGCATCTAGGCGCGTCGAAAATGAAGAGAATACCAAGATCCCTGGTGTGGTGGTTGAATCTAGACAAGTAATTGAATCACCAAGTGAAGTTATCAAGACAGCATCCCAAGCACACCAGATGATACGGCTACAACATCTTGCATACAATTTAGAAATCTGAAACCTCACTGGCTGTTAGTGTGACACTTAATATTGGAAGAAGACACAAGACGCTCCATATATTAACATACCCAAAATTAGATAAAAATGCCCCAGACAAAAGCAGCAATTTTTTCATGACAACATAAATAGCCACACAATACAGGACATGCAACTTTCAATACTATGAGGACTTGCCAGTAGAGGACATACTAGTTTCTATAGAGCGATCCCGCCAACGTCATCGAACGACGCAAGCCACCATGTTGGTGGACAACCAGCGTTTTGCAGTATGGCGACCTTAAGCAGTGGACCTTCCACTCAAGGGAGCAAAAAGCGAAAACTTACTTCTGCTGCGTTATGCGTCGCTTACAGGGATGGCCTGCCGGAAAACGAAAGATATCGTTACGTGGAAAAATTAGCTCTGATCGATGGTCGGGAACCTTATGACATCTCTGTGTGGTCAAGCGATGAGAGTCTTTTGCCAGCTGTTACGTACCGAGATATTATAAACTACCTCGTTTTTTTCGCCAAGCCCATACACAGCTGAGGACTTGCTTTGCTACAAGGGACTCGAGGCTTATAACCAGTTCGTCTGTGGCTGGGTGAGGGATGTTGCATGGTGCAAGATCAATGATCTGCATGTCATCATTGCCAAGGTACGTTCAGTTTTGAGGCTGCCAGTTAAAAATTTAGCATGTGAAATGTCTAGTTTTAGCTACCGTGGAAGCATGATGGTTTCTGAAGCCACTTATTGACCGTGGTCGTGACTTCGTGCTTCTAGCGGCCCGAAATAACTACATAATATCTGAAATTCTCTTACAGGTACTACATTCACAGCTGAGCAAACCTTTCCTTCGACCCTGCATCATTTCAGAAACTTCTGGTTGTATCAGGACTGGGCATTGCACATGTGGGGATACATGTACTCATGTGGCAGCATTGTTATTTTATGTGGAGTCAGTTATTAAGTTTCGTGACTCAAAAACTGTAACAGATGAAAAGGCTTATTGGAAGGTACCATCTGTCTACAAAGGCCGGTCATATAAAAAGCTGGGACAGATTGACTTTTCATCACCAAAGTCATTGAAAAGAAACCTTCAGGCACACGCATGCCATGATGCATCTACCAAAGTCAAAAACTCTAAGAACAGACCAGCTACTTCCTCAAGCCTTGAGAAACTTGGCCAGTTTTTTGAAGAGCTAAATGCTATCCCTACAAAGCCTGTAGTGTTGGCGTTACATCCTAAGTACTGCGACAGGTATGTACCAACTGTTTTGAAAGGCGACTATCCAACTAGGTTTGCGGAAATAAGACTAGAGAGTCTGTTAGATGCTTCACATGAAGAGATTAACAAGGTTTGCAAGAGCATCGATGTAAGCATAACCAATGAACAAGTCAAGCTTATCGAGTCTGCAACACGAGGGCAGTCAAAAAACCGGTTGTGGCAACGCTTTCGTGCTGGGAGAATAACAGCTTCAAAAATGAGAGCTGTATGTCACACCAGTTAGAGTCATCCATCACATAGCCTAATAACGTCAATATGCTATCCCTTTGATGTGCGCTTAGAAGCTACAGAGTGTGGATGTAAACATGAGAAAGATGCACTGGCATTGCTTACTGATAGAATTTCTAAATGGCACCAAAATGTTTAAAGTCGGGTGGACTGTTTTTATCTCCAGAACATCCGTACATTGGAGCATCTCCTGATGCAATTATGACCTGCGACTGCTGTGGGATAAGTCCAGTAGAAATAAAGTGTCCATTTTGCATTAAGTCCAGTGTGCTAGCAGATGCTGCAGATGATCGTAGATTATATGTAATAAAGGGCAGTGCGACAAGTGAACCACGGCTTGATGAAAACCACAATTATCATGTACAAACTCAGCTTGGAGTTTGTAGCCTTGAGAGTGGATTTTTTGATGTTTGGACTGAGAAAGATCTATTTATTTAGTGTATAGAGTTTGATGAAAGTTTGTGGAGTAAGATTTGTTATAAGGTTGTCATGTTTTTTAAAACAGCTATTTTACCAGAACTTGTTGGGAAGTGGTTTACAAGGCAGAAAAGCAGGTTGTAATTTT
>QQSS02192703.1:0-12954 GCA_003687565.2 Craspedacusta sowerbii
GATAGATAGATAGATAGATAGATAGATAGATAGATAGATAGATAGATAGATAGATAGATAGATAGATAGATGGATAGGTAAATGAGAGACGCAGTTAAAGTTCCTACGTGTAGAACAAGTAGTTCCCGTGAATCCACTCGTACAAGAGCAAGAAGCCTCAATCAGGGTTCCAGAATTCTGACAAACGAGATCACAGCCTGAAAAATTTAAAATCCACCAGAATATCCACGTCCGTTAGTAGCGGCTCGATGGTAATAGACATCATAAAGGAATCAATGCTAGTTTAAATTCAAAACAAGCAAATCGTAGAATAGTATAACAGCATCGGTCAGCTAGCACGAAGTGTGCACAAAAGAACTGCATGGTCGATGGCAAGGCCTCTGTCGACAAAAAAATACACAAGAACAACGTTAGACACACACTGAATCCTACCTCCGCCAGGTGGAATTTCACAGAAGAGACCAGTATAGCCTGTCCCAGAGCAGTCACATCCGCCCCCTTTGACGCATTTACCAAGCCCACAGGCTTTATCGGTGCAGACAACTAAATAGGATAAACTCTACGTGCACTGAATCAGAACAGGCCGATACATATTCATACCTAAAATCAACACGTGATAAAATTTGAACAAGCAACCCAAAATGCAGGTAGGAAGTAACGCACAAATTATTGTTCATCAATGAAACGAAACCGATGTAGCACAGGAATGAGAATAATGTACGCATTTAATGAAGCCGGGCAAAATAACACCAATTCACAAAGCCGGTCTATCGGCGCTTAGCACTGAATATCGACCCATATCGCAGCCATCTAAGCAAAGCTTTCATCCATAATCTCTCGATCTTTGTCAACCAAGGAACGATTTCCACATCCCTTTTGCAAGTATCCGTTCACTATTCACCCTTTACTTGACTTAACAAAGCGGTTTAACGATACACTGAACCACTAAGAAAAAAGGTGCGAACAGCGGCGGTTCAATTCCGTTCGTATTTCAATGCAGTAAATCAATTTTCTTAGAACGCAAGGGGCTGAGTGAAAAGCCCACAAAAGGATCGACAAAGAAAAATATACACGGAAAAATAAAATATCTGTCTTTCTTTCTGCATATAAGAGAAATTATAGTACTCAACATGTGTTAATTAGATTGTTAGAGAAGTGGCAATCAAATCTAGACGATGATTTCGTAGTTGGTGCGTTGCTAATAGATTTATCGAAAGCGTTTGACCGCACGAACTGCTAGTATGGGAGCATGACAGACGTTATTTCCCATCCTTGTCCTTGAGGGCCTCCCCTCTGACGTAATCGAGTAACGTTTTCTCACATAATTATGCTTCCACTACCCATTATGGATTTTCTTGTTTGCAGACCGAAATGGTCTCTTCGCTAGTATTTGCAGGATTGTATAATGGAAACGCCGCGTTGAACTGTTGACAAAATATAAGCCTTTCTTGCCTGTCATTAACTTGGTCGGAGTATCATAGTAGTTAGTAGAAAGGAATCCGCTCTTTTTTTGACTTTAAATTTTCATGTATCTCCGATCAATTTTTTTGCGACAACTGACTACCAAAGCAAGCTATATAGGCAGAATCTTCGAATTTTTTAAACAATTATTTATATCTTGATTTTGTCATACGCTTAACATTTTCGCATGCACTGCTTCATTGCATACATTACGAAGGACGAAAGCAGGCCGTTGGAATAAAGAACGTATATAAGAATAAAGAACATTACATACCAAGATTATTATCTGGAGTACCGCAAGAATCTAACCTCGGCCCCACACTGTTTAATGTTTTTATAAGTGACTTTACTCTCTCCATTTAAAAAGCTGAAATAAAAAACTTCGCTGACGATAACACACTATCAGGCCATGCATGTAGTATTCCTACTTTCTTAAAACTATTAGAAGAAGAATCAGCGATTACAGTCAACTGGCTGGACTACAAAGATATTATCTCCAATCCTGAAAAATTTTAACGCTTTACTTGTTAATAAGAACAAAGTCAATTCTGCTGGAAATAGACTATGAATTAAGGGGAAGGAAGATTCTCTCAGACAGCTGGGTAACAAAGTCACCTAGGGATAAAACTTGGTCACAAACTCGCTTTCGATGAGCACATCAGTGATATATGCGGGAAAGCCGCGGCTCAGCTAAATGCTCTTATTGGACTCAAATTAAATCTTACTTTCACGTCCAAGACAGTCCTAGTGGACAGTTACATTAAGCAAATTTTAATTATTGTCCTATTGTTGGGCACTTTTCTTTGGCACGCTCACTATTGAAGATCGAAAAAATTCATATGCGAGCTCTTCGCTTTGTCTGTAATAACTACACTGATCACTTAATGAAATGACTTGAATAATCTGGTAAGTGCTTATTGGAAGACAAATCCTGAAATCCTGAAAACCATAAATGGGATGAATCCTGAGTATCCGAAGGAAATCTTTCAACAATAAAATAATAGGCATTCCCCAGGAAATATGAATGACTTAGCTGTACCTAAACCAAACCAAGTCTCATTTGGATTTCAATGTTATGATCATTAGGTCCAAGAATTTGGAATATCCTACCGGAACACAAAATAAGTCAAATTCTAACAAAAGACCTTCAAGTTAAATATAAAAACCTCGGACAGATCTAAATGTTCATGCAAGGTTTGCGAGCAAGTTTCAGGTAGTTAAAATATTCGCGGGACGTTTTTTGTTTTCATTAAGAAGATACGCATTTGCTTGCAACCATGTTGCTAGCATCGCAGATGTGAGCTCGGTTTAGCTAGCTCTTTATATACATGACCTATGTAACATTAGTGATTGAGTAAGGAGTATAAATAAATTTACTACTACTACTACTACTGGTACTGCTACTGCGGCCGCCCACTTGATTGCTGCCCCCGAGACGATAGAAACAGGGAAGGTCTATTGGGAAAACAGCGACAGACCTACTGCGAAGTTATGACTACTACTACTCCAAAAAAAAAAAACAAAACAAAAAAAAAACATCCTGAAGAATATGCTCGTGGTAAAGAAATTAGAATCCCTTAATAGCACTGTGGGCTATCGAGGTGTGCTGACTAAACTACAAATGATAGAACAGATAGACGAGGTATACTTACATTTACACGAGGTACCGACGTCTGCAATAAATCCATCCGGACATTTACAGACTCCGTCTATGCAAACTTGATCCCCTTGGCATGGTGGGTCACAATACTCTGCAAGAGAATTTCGGGGGATAATGATATGTAGCGTATGCAGCAAGAATAACGGTTTGCAGGCAGCAAAGCAGAAAAATAAAAGATAAATAAAAGTAGGACGACAGAAAAGCGTGCACCAGTGGAAAAAACACCTTCGTGAGGATTTACTGACCACTATTCAGACAATGAGTACGTTTCAAAATTGCCGCCAAACGTCGAATTAGGTTCAAACTGGCTGGTAGAAAAAGACTAGGAAAACTTTCTTCTGAAAGATTAGGGAATTTCTATCACGCATGCGCATCCGATTTTTCCCTTTCGTTTCGCACGGTCCGAAGTGAAGCTGGCCAATGAAGAAATCAACCTGTTTGACGAGTAACGGCTACGCAAATTGCTGCGGTTGAAGACAAGCAGCCAAGCATGCATACACGATGGCTCTGTTTCATCACGCACACAAACGCAGATAGCTCTCGTGCACGTCTTAGGCAATACGATTATTTACTCAAAGTCGATGCCAGCTAGCTATTCAGCGAGGCAACCCCAAACGACAATTACAGGGGAAAAAAATCACTCGTACAAACAATAAGAACGCAGTGAACTACTTACTGACGGCGCAGTTTGCCCCGGCAAAACCAGCTTTACAAGCGCATACAGCCGGACCTTTGCACTCTCCATTACTCGTACATGCACCGCATGCGGCTAAAAAAGAACACTGTCCATGATGGCAATGTGATGGCAATGCACACGAGCGACGCAAGCAAGCACAAAAGAGCAATAGCCGTTCAAAGATTTCACATCGGGTCATCAATTCCATTTCATGTGAGCCCCCCGCTATGCTTGGCGGTACATTCGGTGTTCCACCGAAGAAGATGAAGTCCTCTTCTTCTCGATACAACCGAAAAAGTCATCGAAGAGCCAACGGTGCATCAAACGTCGTCACTGGCGTTTGTGCCAGTACATGATGGAAGTCTGTCGTTACGTACTGCCCACTTTGCACGAAAGCAGATGCCGCCCCATGGTGCTGACAAAATAAACTTCACTTAACCTCTTCTCACAAAATCGCACTTTCGCGAAGAAGTGAGGTAACAGCTAATAGCGTACTTACGCACACAAGCGTTTCCGTTGTATACAAAGGGACTCTCGCAGAAGCAAGTCCCAGTCGCAAAATCACATCTTCTGTACTGGCCCGTGCAGTCAGTACACAATTCTAAAGCAATCATAAGGCAAACGAATAGTCGATCAAAAAAATCAAGGTTTCAAAATAATGAGAGCCAACAACACCACTTTCAAATTTTTCGACCCACAGGTAGAGCAAACTGAATTAAAAACAAGGGAGATTAGAAAGGGGGAAATTTTTAAAATCGCCTAGCGCATCCACTTAAGGCCGACACGGGTTTAAAGCAGGGTGGATACTTACTCTGAGTGCAATCAGATCCGCCAAAATTTGGTTTGCAAGCGCACACCCGAGGAAATAGGCAGACCTTGTTCGCAGTCAGGCAATTCGAGCAGTCAGCTAGAAGATCAAAATTCAAAAGTAACCATCAGAGCTCACCTAAATATAGCATCTCAGCCTCCCGACCTTGCAAGAACTGACATGGCGTCACATCGATACAACATGGCTCCCCGAGGATACTTCAAAGAACTTTCACATTATACCGTTCAAGGCAGTGAAGATTGCCTCGACAAGCATTGAAGCGGAAATAAGAATTTAAATTTCGGATGCACAACGTTCATTGAAGCAACAGTGATGATGCCAGCCCCACGTTGACAGAAACGCTACAATTTACAGCAGCACAAGGTAAATGTAATAAGCTTAGTGCGCAATACGAGGCGCATAATTTCTTCATTAGTATCTCGGTCAATGCGGAGCTGGCATACCTGCTTAGAGAAAGCCAGAGTTCGCAACATGAACTGTATTACATGTAGCTGTGCGAAGTGAAAATAAATTTGAAGCTTGAAAAAAAAAAAACTATTGCCGCTATTATTATTATTATTATTATTATTATTATTATTATTATTATTATTATTATTATTATTATTATTATCATTATTATTATTATCATTACTATTTATTATTATTATTATTATTATTATTACATTAAACAAACATTAATAAGGGAACACGACATAACACATGGCCTGGTGATATCAACTATATACTTATAAATAACGTAAGCATACAAGTTAATGTAGGAAAATGTGCAGGCTCGCATAGAATGAATGCAGAGACTAAACCACCGTAGGAGAAGTCTTGTGCACGTTTGTAGAAGATAGATGAAACACTTGTTGTAGAATGTTGTTCACCACCCGTCACTTTGAGCCTGAAATGCTTACAAACTCGTTCCGTTTATATATGATTATCAAATGATTGAATGATTGTCATCATTGGAATGATTATCAAAAATCTCACTCATCTCAATTGCACTCATGGAGAGAAGAGCACAACCTACCTACGCAATTCAGAGTTGGTAGGGCACTTGTAGGCAGATAGCCATCCGCACATTTACAGTTGCCATTAGAAAAATCACACACTGCGTTTGTCTCGGTGCAAGCAGGTACACATGTTTCTGTAAACGACGGATAATGAATTAATGGGAAAAAGCGGACGTGCTCGCTCACATATACAAGCCCGAAATCTTGGCACAAGCAAGCAAATCTGAAATGCCCAGAGAGAGCAATTGCAACTCAAAGAGTACAAGCAAATAACAGAACGACAGCAATACAAAGATACATGCAGTGCACTAAACCAAGAAACAATATGATTCTACGGCTTTCCTGTCAAAAATAAAAAAATTTCCACATGAACTTCGCTTACAGCACTAGCCGAGCAGAACGGCGTCTCTAACAACTTGTGATGCCACGCAAAAACTTCTGTGTCAGACACCAACTTGCCCAATGAGATCAAAACCCCGCAGAGATGATAACACACAGATACCTACTTTGTTCGCAATTCGTGCCAAAGAATCCACTGCGGCACGCGCAAACATCTGGAGCTACACATATCTGATTGCCATTGCAGGTTGTTTGCAAACATTGCGCTACAAAAACATATTGCATGACAGGCACCTCGAATTAACGTACTGCTGCATTCCAAAAAAAGCTGTTCAGAAATAAAACACATAGCCCAACCTGCATATAAGTTACCAACTTATAAGCAACAACTGAAAGTTGAGCAACTAACAGGAAAGAACTTTTCTAAGCCTATTTCATGCATAACTCCTCTAATAATTATCTCGTTGAAGCAAATCAGGCTACCAATTCCTCTCAAACAATCCTCTTACACACAGCAATATATACACAACCTAGAATTCCATAAATACTATTGCCCAATCTTTTTCGATATTCATGAAACACTGTTTTCGAAGGCAATATTGAACGTCCATTGCGTTCTGCGAAAGAGCATGTGTCGTCAATACTCGGACTATTTCGCCTATGCGCTTATTCGTAGTCTTTTTTCCTGGTCCTTATAAGTTGCTCCTTAAGCCCTAAGATCGCCACGAGCATTATCGTAACAGAAAACTTGATGACGAAGTTATAATCTAAATGACTGTTTGGTAGGCAAATTCATAGCACAAAAAACAAAAACTTAAAAAAAAACTTCAGCTACCAGAAAAATTTCAAAACAATCTAAGCCATAGGCGCAAGAAGACAAGATGAAAACAACAGACCTCTGATAGCAGCTTTGCTAAACAAAGGGGAACATGAGTGATCACTATTATACACAGAAGGAAGAGTTTACAAACTAGGAGGGCACTTACGCTGAGTGCAATCACTCCCGCCATAGCCCGGTTTGCAAGCGCACACGAGAGGGCCTGAGCACACTTTCTTATCAGTGAGGCAATTCCTGCAATCAACTATACAAACAACAACATTCAGGATTAACATCGGAAGTCACTTGCACACATCTCAGCCTCTCGATCTACCAACAATTAACACGACCTCACATTGATAGCGCATAGTCATTTCGATCCTTACAGCCATACCAAAAGCATATAGCGGACCATATATAAATAACTTGCAGACCATAACCTTTACATCAATAAAAAAATGTACTAAACAAAACCCAAGCCAAAACATGTAAGTTTTTATAGAAATAATTATCTTATCCATTAACACCTCACATACTCAGCATGCACAGTTCACATAAAAGGAGCAGTATTCAAGCACGCCCGGGTCAAAACAAACATCAATCTCCAAAAAAGAATTTGACTCCTCGTATTTCCTTCGGCCCTCAATGTATAAGTTATCGCCAACTGGCCTAAGAAGCACTTTGGTCACCTTGTTAGTACGATGAGAGGAGCAAATGCAATTGCATCAGGGGGCCCAATGCGTTGCATTAGTGGAAATCCGAGCAAATCCGATTTGGATGAACCGGTAAAATATGCAGTAGAAAACTTGTTACCTTCTGGTATCAAATAATGATTACCAGCATGACGCTTTGCGAATTAACCATAGATTGACCAAGCATTATGTGCCGTTCACACTTGCATGCTAGCCTCAAGAGACCAGCCTCGCAGATGCTAGCCGCCGGATACAGTGCACGCATTAGCGATGGGCATTACGGCTCTTTCAGGTGAGCCGGCTCGTTTGACTCAGCCAACTAAAAAGAGCCGGCTCTTTCAGCTCGCGGACGGCTCTTTAACTCATATTTGCTATAAGTCTGACATGGAGTATCATAGGTTTAAAACAGTACTACTTACATTGTTCAATGAAATATACGTACAAGGCCTCACAACTCCTTGAAACTATGCATGGGCTTGTTCTTAAAAAGGACTACTGTTAGACATTTTTATATGACCCTTAGGCCCTAAAAAACGAAGAATTAGCCTTTCGGTGAATACCGTGTGATGTGCACCAAATATTCCCAATTTATTGAAAAACATCATCAGTTCTTGTAACGAAACCTGGAATAAGTGATGTAAAAATTACTTTACTTCTTAGAATTGCGTAGATATGATTCAGACGTTCACTGTAATTTCTGAAGCCTCTGTCCTCCACGGTCAAAAATGACTGGAAAACAGTCGCACACATTTTTAGACAACGCAATATCAATTTGGCCTTGTTTTGCTAGAGACTTGGGTAAACTTTGGACTACGGACCTTTAGATAAACTGCTCCATTGAAGACGACCGATGCTGATAACGTTGTACATTGCTGGGTCATGGTAAGTACGGGCGTGTATGTTGCTAGCATTTTAATTACAGTCTTGGTCATGTCAGTGTCGTCCGTAAGCGTAACTTTATACTGAGTCAACATGGGTGTGATGATGTTACCAGGTGTGTTTCTGTTTATAGTAATGTAATGAGCAGTTTATTTTTTACTTGAATTTAAACATGTGATATTTTTTTTTTTGGAATAAATGTGCGTCCAAAATGTATATTGTAGGACAACGAAAGTAAGTATAAGAGTAACAGTAACAGTGATGTAACAGTGAAGTGTCAGTACTACAAGCATCAATTCGAGACCACTGGCCTTCTTCGTCTATCTCTATCGAACTACTTCTCGGTACCGTGGCCAGAGAAATGACAACCGAAATTACAAAGGCACTAAAATGACAGTGGCGATATGACCGAGGCCGAGCGATCAAGAGACTAAATCAATCGACGCAAGCGCCGGACTTCAAAATAAGTAAGCAAGTTCATCACTGAGGTTTCCGCCAAGCACGACTACCTCACAACGTTACAACTGCAGTTACAATATCAACTACCCGAGGGCGACATTGATAGTTTTTGCGAAGAACCAGGAGAGATGATCGATGATATCGAATCTACGCTGTACGACCTTAGACTACTGGTAAGTGAAAGCAAGGCTTCTAGAGTTGTTTCTACAGGGAACTTACCGATAGCAACTTCCGAGGTCATTACCACTTCCGAGGCCATCGCAACTGCCGAGGCGCCTACCACTACCGAGTTGATCGCATCTACCAAAGTTACTAACGAGGCTATCGCATCTACCGAGGCGATTATTACTACCGAAGTCAGCATTACTACCGAGGCCACTACCAAGGCCACTACCGAGGCAATCGCATCTACGGAGGCGCCTACCACTACCGAGATCATCACAGAGTCCGAAGACATCCATTACGACAAACAGTTTCTGAACGTGCGACTGGACGAGAACGATCAAAACTTTACGAAATGTTTATGGGTCAACGATAATTGAAATCCAGACAGTGAAATTACCAGTTACAGAGTCAGGTCAGTGCTGTTTTTCCCGATCTCAAGAAAAGACAGGATAGCGCATCCGACACGACACCGTCAAGTACTAGCTATGCGTAAGGAAGTTGCTCAAAATGGTTTAACGAGAACCCAAATGTTGTGCATTTGGTTGTAGAAAGCGGACAAAAGCCTAAGACTGGTCAAGGAGTGATAGAGCGGATTTTCTACTCGTATGCGGTGATACTTTGCTTGTCCGTATCTTTGTCATTATGATACGTCAACACTTTTGAAATGTATGGCTGCCGTTAGACCTTACGCATACTGGCTCTTGTTCTCGAGGCGAAGGGGCTACTTGTGCTTAATAAACACTTCATTTTTTTAAAAAGGTTTTCTGTAGAATTGAAGCAAAAGGCAGAGTAGGTTACTGGCATGCTGCTTGAGACGTTGGAGCCTTCCAAATATTCTCTGTTATGCTCTAGAGTGTTGTCTGGTTAGAAATGGTGGAAATGTTAAAATAAAATCTGGCGCTGTTCCTTCTCGCGTTACAGCAACCCAAGATACTTGAAAATGGTAAGAGCAAAAGACCAAGATTCAGTTACGACTAAATGTGATCCACAAAGTAGGCTAGTTGGGATGTGCTGAAATTTCAGCATCTTTCTTCAAAATCTTGTATGTTTGCTTTGCCTGGAAGGTTAATACAGAACGAAAATTATCTTTAGAAATGTTAAACACGATGATTCCTACCACATATATGAGTTTCCAAGAAAGCTCAAACTCAAGATAACTGCCATTCAGAGAAGATAAAGCAGCTCAAAGTTAGGTTGATGGAAGTTAGAAAACATGTGTCCCAGGATAGCAGGGAGGAGGTTACCTGGACCTTGGCAGTGAATTGCCTGATGATTATCGACACCTGTTGCTAAAGATGCTCTATTTTTATTGGCAGGAAGTGCCAATGAGTCATGGAAAATCCCATGTGGGTATTTTTTACCAACACTCTTGATGGGAGTGAACATGCCAACCTTGTCAAAGCATTTGTGAAGAGGCTTCATGATGTTGGTGTGAATGTTGTGTCTTTTACCTGTGATGGACCTGTCATCAAAAAAGGTTGACAAAGCTTGATTTATGTCTTGAGCCAAGCAATTTGACAACTTTTTTTACCACCTCAATCCACAAACGAATTAGCACATGTTGCACAGCCAAGATAAATGGTCCAGTTGTAAGCAAGAAACGGCACAAGCGCCGCGAACTGAATTTTCAAAGCAGGTAATGTTTATAAAGCTTTATAGTGTAAATGTATTATGCTTTTGCATCACACGAGATGCGCCTTTGTAACCTGGTCTTTTCAAAGAGGGCACAGCTCTCTTTTACGCCAATTCATAAAAATACTTAAGCCCTTTTTCTGCATTTCAAGATTATGTATGTTGTACATTAGATCTTAGAGTATATAGATTGCGCCCGCTCCATCTAGTAGTAACAAAAGCAGGCAATCCAAGTCAAAATAGAATGCTAAAGCCAATGAAGTCTGTCTTTAATAGACGAATGCCGTAGGCAAGATGCTATCCCTAGTGCCAAAGTTACTGAAGGACACACAAAATATATTATAAAACTTAATCTCAAAAAGTAAATTTGAACTCTGTAAGCTCAAAAATTTACTAATCCTCATCTTAGTAGGACACAGTACAGCAGGAGGTCTTACAAGAGATCAGCTTCCATAGGGGCTACGTTTCCACATGTAGAAAAACTTATCAACTTGAGTGCACGAGTTCATCACTACTTATCAACTCAAATACAAAGTGATTTAGGTCAGCAAAATACACATTTGGCATAAAGGGCAGGTGAACTGCGTTCTGTGACGTCACTACATGGAAGCTTGTACAGCACCGGTACAAACATCCATGTAGTGACGCAATGGCTCGGAAGAATTTCGGTGAACTTGAACCTCTTCAATTTCTTGCTAAATGGCCATCCAGTGTATTTTGCTGACCAAAATTTTCGTGACGTCTCTACATGGACGTTTGTGCGAGTAGCCGTCCCCTGATCGGCTGGCAGCACATTTCAGCGGCGCATGCTCTATCCAGTCTTTCCTTGAAATCAGTGGCTGTCTGGCTAGAACGCTGTCACCAACAAAGATTTAAACATCTACGCTGACGCAGCGGACAACATCAGCGATAACATTCACGCCGATAACTTGTTTACAGAAGTTTGCCCGACTGTCACCTAGCAACTAGCTGCCAAGTTAGTACTTTTGTCAACATGGAACAATAGGTCCATAACAGCAATCCCAAATTAAAGCATCTAATAGGGGCAGTATTAAAATCATTAAAATTCGTGCATCAGATCCTCGACCGTCCCATTTTCTCGACCGTCCCACATCCTCGACCGTCCCAGTTGCTCGACCCATTAGCCTAATTAGGCAATTAGTTTAATTCTCAAGCGCTACGTCTCAATTCCTTCTCGCATGATGACGGTAGTGAAGTGTGCCAACAGTAAAAAGTCACATTGCGTGGAGCTTTCTGGTACGATACTTTTAGAGGTGGCTTCAAATGTGGATGCTTGTCGGACAGTTCTCTGAAAAGCCCCCGTTTTAATGATTTGGGTTTCACGAGACACGAGCCGATGTTTACGTTCACTCTTTAGGTGTTAAGAAAGGATTTTGTGGCAAACTTTCGCTAGCAAGCAGGTTAGTACAAGCGCCGATTTTGAATCGCGTAATTTTGCAGATAAATGTCTGGATGGCACTCCTAAGCAAATTTGCTTGGGAATTTCTGCGTGATAAAGTTTTTTGCTCTTTAGCATGCCTTAAAAGCTACATAAATCTGCTGAGAGCTAATCGAGTGCCCTTGTTTAGTCATGTATCCTATGATTAATTTTATTAGGAATGAAAGTTGACCAACTCAAGCAAGAAAAATAATCGTTCGTCCCCCATATGCATTCTTAAATATAATATCTTTGGGAGTCCAACAGGAACAACTTGATCATTTTTCTACGTAAGCAAATCCAGATGCAATAGATACAGCTTGATACTCACGCTTACTTAATGGAGGCATTGCTGCGCCGCCATTTTGAATTTGTAATTTCTGGTCACGCCAATTAAGAGATTACGCATGGAATCTAAATACCTTCTTTAAATTGGTCGAGGAACTGAGACGGTCGAAGAAGGGAGACAGTCATTAAGAACGATGGTCGAGGAAGTGGGACTCTTTGGTTGAAGTGTTCTTTTCCCAACTTAGCAATTAGATTGAGCAATTAGCGTAAGCGAAGAACCTTGCCGTGGAACAATTTACTCATTAGAAAACTGTGTAAGAGGACCGAGAGGCTTGTGCACATTGTATTGTTAAGAAAGCTGCTAGATATTGTAGCATATTCCGAATCTTCTTTGCGAGTCGAGTTGCGTCTATTGTACAAGTGTAGTATTGGCACGCGGACACTACATCTGGCGACGACTGATCGAACAGGCTAATAACCCTGGCTCAACCCGAAAAGTTTGATTCGGAGAAGGAGTTCGAAGCCGCGAGTTGCCGACAACGATGCTAATCGAGCGAAACGTCGAGCAGCGCTGTTGTTGGCCATGGGGACGGAGAACTATACACGTCTGCGACATACAAC
>QQSS02192725.1:0-12953 GCA_003687565.2 Craspedacusta sowerbii
TACATACATACATACATACATACATACATACATACATACATACATACATACATACATACATACATACATTCATACCGTCGTGCGGCCCTGAATCCTCCTCAAGAAGAGACTCTCGGAGTTGTCGGAAGTTCACATGTGGCAGGATGTAGATAAGACTGATGACCATAAGAATGAGGAAGAGGCACTACAATAGCAAATGGAATGAATGGCATTGAGTAATTGGCAAAAGGAGGCCGGGGGCTTTAACGACCATGGAAGTAACTCGTAGAATACAAATACATCAGAATGAAATGCAGCAATAAACTATAGAATGCAAACTTTACTTTGGGCCTCCATGGTTGTGAATTTAAAGCAGAGTTAGACATTCAGGTTAGACGTGATTTGCAATATAACTTATTCAATGCCGCGCTCTGTATACGAAGTTTAAGAGTACAGCACCACCGTATTGATTTTAACGTTTCATGCTCATTAACTTGCATTTTAATTAATTAATGTGTAAAAGTTAATGTGTAATTTGATGACCATGGAATTTGCTTAAGTATCTTGAGCATTCATAATTGTAGTTTAGGGACTTTCAAAAAGTTTTTTAAAGGCGTGCTCTGATCGCTCCACTAAAATTCTGATTCTGTGTTTAGTATTTCTCGCTGTCAGGGAACCTCCAACGTATCCTCCGACCTTCAAAAACACTCGGGATCAGACAGGCACTACTGACGATGAACTCTTGCTATATCCCTATCCGATGTCACGCCGAGAGAGGAAGACTCCTGTGAGAGCATTACCCCGATGTCGCCTGCTCCTCGCAAGGGGAGGTTGGGGGTGGGACTACACCATTCCGAGTCTCTGTAGATGAAGATTTTTTATTAGTGGCGGATTTCTCGATCATCTTACAGCTTGACACTCCTATAGTGTGTTCCATAACATGGCATGAGTTATTCAAACGCACCCATAATTGAGAAGTAGACCTACCAAAGAGGGTTGAGACTGTACCTTGCCAAAGTTCAAAAGGTCGCAAAATCTTACACTAGGGCTAGCATGTTGTAAGGCAACCGTTTACTCCTCAACATAGGATTGGTCCAAATCTCGCGACACGCCTTCAAGTTCATTATGGTGGCTCCATGCTAGAGCACTTTAATCGGCTGTCTTCGAATAACTTTTTAAATAGAAAATAGATATGAAATTTCCTGTTGCTAGAGGACTGCACGAGCCTGTTACTGAAAAGATTGGACTAAAGGTTGAGTATTGGGTTAGGATTAAGCTTGGGGGTTAAGGTTAGGGTTTGTGATGCAGTTAGACTTAACAAAAAATAAAAAATCAAAAATCAAAGAACATGCGAGCGAGAGCTTATCTCCATCAGCAATCACTGCAGACCTGTTTATTAGCTCTGCTATGAGGCGACCTCCCGTCCTCTCCTCACGTTTTTTTTTTTATATGTCCTTTTGACTCTTCTCACGATGCTGATGTAATCAGAGGACAAATATACATTGTTGTTGTTGTTGTTGTTATAGATTGTTGTTATACATATACAGACTCGTCGCCATCTTGCAAGCCTCACTGCTTCGAGATGACGTCATATCAGACCAGTCGCAGTGAACCGCTTATTGAGGACTAAACGGTAGCTTTATTCCCTCTAATCACCGGACTGTATTTACACCTTAATAAGAATTTTGACCAGTACTGTTTCCACGCGCACGAAGCTAAAAGCCTAGAAGTGCTATGGTCGAAGGTTTTATTTTTTTCGAGTGCTGGTGAAGGACAAAACTTTACCAGGAAAAGAAAAGAATATAACGCTGTTTTCAGTAACCTAGTTCCGCAGTTTCTTTTTCAATTCGCCGGAAAATTTTAATCAGATATGAATGTCGTCATGGTATGGATCTCATCTGGAAAGAGTTTGGTGGAGGATTGCTGTGTGGTACTTGGCAGGGCCTGGATTTATGGAAAGGATATTCTCTTCTCGTATCGATGATGCAATCAGGATAAACAACATAGGCAATTGTGGTTTGCGACAGCGTTTACGTGGGGTTTTTCATGCAGCTGGCCCTGCTACGTGCATTAGCATTTAAAATCGAGTACCCGATGGTAAAACGTTCTTCAAAACTAAATCATGGCACCTTTTCCAGTGAGTCAAGTATATAAGGGGCATAGCCTATTCTTCTCTATTATAGCATTTTCCGCACATTATTGCCTTAAAAACGATCAAGCATTTGACGAATTTGTTTACGAAAACGAATAGCTCGTTCTTTGTATGCTAACATTTGCAACAACTCACGGATCTAATTTATGGCCGATGACAAAATAATTTTAGTACAGATGTATCACGTATTAGCAAACGCAATAACTATATAATTCAATGTATAATTCTAGACAACATTTTGTTTGGAGTTTGGAATTTTGGAGGTCGCAGTAAATTGCATTTCGTGTCTAAATCTTCACGTCTGAGCGTCTCCTGAATGGAAATTATTCCACGATGGGCAAGTACATACCTTTACATTGATCCTAAACGCAGCCATTTTACACAAGAAACTCTAATATAAGCATTGCGTTAAGCTAACTTGTCTTTGTTTCCCAACAGCTTCGTTTTCCACTAGATAAAAGCCTGTTCTTGCATCTCATCACATTGCGCACTTATAAACCCGCCTTTTAGAGAGCAGGTCGAACTAGCGCAGCGTCTGCTAAAACCTAATCAGGAACTTCCCCTACCAATTGAAAGCTGAACTAAGTAGCCGATCTTTAACCAGCAACGGGCAGAGACCTGCTTGTTGCTTTTCCTCGAAAATCTTTCCTGCTCAGCAACAAATAAAAATAAAAAATAAATAAATAAATAAATAAAAGGGAACATGGGATGTTTGCAGAGAGGGAAAATGAGGAGATTTGAAGCCATAAAAAAATGCGAAGCGTGAAGAGTTGCCTAATAGGAAAAAACTGCTCACAGAATAAATTTTCTCAGAAATTAAACTGAAATAAATATAAAGTACAAAAAAGCTGTCTTTTTCCAACCCTTAAATAGACCAACATAGTGAAAAAAAAATACATAATAACCAGAAAATCAGCAATTTAAAAACCTGAAAATTTATGTTGCTTGCCCATAAGCCCTCCCGCTAAATATAAACCCATGCATGCAGTAATTATATTTTTACCCAAAACATGTTGTCCTCTGTGCCTTCAATTGTGCCGATGTGTGCATGTGATTGTGAGAGTCTGTGTGTATGTGTGTGCATGCGTGTTAAACTTCATTTAATGAAAGGAAAACATGACGCATTCAATTAGCGGCAACCTGCACCTCCGAGCAGTTGAGAGGTGTTTGAAGGTCGTCAGGTACGAACGAGGAGCCTCACTTACGAGATCCTCAGACAATCTAGCGTTGCCCATTTAATCTAAAGAATAGACCGAACAAAACAATAGCTCTAAAAATGCTTAAGAACAACAAAAACAACAAAAACAACAAGTGAAAGTACGAAAACAACGAAAATAGTGGGAAAGGCCATAAGATTTATCCAAAATACGAAAACAACAAAAATTTGGATGACGGTGAAAGTCATAGTACGAAAATCACACATTGCTGTTGGTCGAAGCTGCTACTGCACATCCGAAGAGCAATACGAAAGAATACACAATTTAAGCTATCAACGAGACAAAGACGGCTCGCTAATGCCAAGCCAAGGAATGCTATGTCAGTGTCGAAATTAGTCAGATGCACGACCTGTAAATGAATGAATGAGTAGATGGCCGATTGAACGCATACCAAGAGATGCATGTTTCTGGGCATATAATAGAATAGAAAACATTGCCCCGCTCCATCCACGAAAATATTTTCTTTGCTATGCATTTTCATAAACTGCTTCATTTAAAAAATTTTAAGGCTACTGACAAAGGAACCATGGGAAATAGGAAAACTTAAGATTATGGATCTAAGGAATGGGGGATCTCTAGAAACAAGAATAGATTCAACGAATGCGTTTTAATGCGACATACCAATTCCAAAAAATTCCCAACATTCCCAGCTTGTACTATTTGAAAACCTTCACAAACAACAAGGAAAGAAACATACTTTCAAATACCAAAAAAAGTCAATGATAACAACCCTCACACCCACTCACATGCGCACACATACACACACAGGTAATAAGAATAAGAATGGATTCAATGAATAGGTTTTAATGCGACATCCCATTTGCAAAAAATTCACAGCAATCCCAGCTTGTGCCAGCTGAAAACCTTGCAAAACACGAGGAGAGCAACATACTTTCAAAGGCTCAATAAAGTCAATAACACCAATCCCCACACCCAATCACACGCACACACACACACACACACTCCAACACACGCACACAAAATACTCACTTAACACACATTTCCTATCCGTCTTCATTATGCCAATACCGCACAAGCCATCGATGTTGGCGAAGCAAGTTACTCTTAAGTTGCTCGTCGCATGAAAGTGTTTTTGTCGATACTAAAAGGAATCGTGGGCATCGTGTCACAATCCTCGATCAGAACCTTTTAGATGCGCATGCTTCCTTCCACTTTTGTACTCTCGACGATCCGAACAATATACTGTTGAAGAAAATAGAAAGCTTACAGCAGAAACCGCCGTCTTCTATGTCACGATCAAAAGCGCCATCGTCATCGCCATCGTCGTCTTCGTGAAAATCGCCTAATTCATCGCACATTCATGTAAACTTTGAACCTACTAGACTATTTATCCTCATTGCATCACTGGCCTAGCGCAATTATTAAAACCTGGCTTGAAAGATGAACTGGACTGGATATAGTCCTAATACCAGTGGACAGATCAATCTGTACTTGGACGATAAAGGTATACGTGGTAAACTCGGGTAGAGATTTCAAGGATAATCGATTCGACATGGTTCCTTAGGTCTACTCGGATAAACGATTAGGCGGTCTAAACAGTCGGCCCTTTTGGCACAAGCAGAATCTATTTCAATTGCAGAAACGCAGGTCAATAAATGCGCCGTTCATTCAAAAGCTCTCAAGTCACACAGTGAGAAAGGAATGACGAAAACAAACAAAACAACAACAACAACAACAGCAAAACAACAACTCAGAGCTAAGCATAAACAGTGATCAAACATCAAGAAACCCACAGATAAACCTGTTCTTCCAAACCATTCACAAATAAAACAAGCTTGCCATCTGTCACCCGGTAAACGCGCTTGGAATCTCACGCTACCGCGAACTGGCAGTCACAGCGAGACAGTCTTTCTGTCATCTCGATATTTTAAAGTGTTGTCGGTTTAAATGTATGATCGACAGAGGATCCTGTTGCATGACGTTTTTGGGACCCTCTTCTAGTCTCAGTCTCTGCATTTTATTTACAAATTATATACTAAGGTTAATAACTTTTAATCATCAATGTCCAGTCCGGCAACGCTCCCTTCGCTTACAGGCATTCCAGTTATGAAACGGCACTTAAGCACATAGTTCAGGCCTTTGAAGTAGACGTACAGGATAGTCAATGCAATCGGAGTTTTCTTCGGAACGCACACAAATCATACAATGAGAAAGGAATGAAAAGCAACAAAACAACAACTCAGAGCTAAGCGTAAACAAGGAACAACAACAACAAACCCACAGATTTGCCTGTCCTTCCATGACATGCCCAAATAAAACGTGTGCGCCATCAAGCCACTTTGCCCTCACGGTTGTGATGAACGATTGCAAGCCATTCGTGTCTTTCCCAGGATTTGCCATGGACACATACATCGGTTCATATGGATTGCTTCAACTTGAAAATTCATTCCAAAGTGATCTCCGTAAATCTTTCCTGAAAAGATAAGGATACATGAAACGTTTAAAAATCCCTCCACTAGAAGCGCTAAATAACGATAGCTAGTCCAAGTTTCAAAGGCTTAGTTTCAAATAAAACTGGTATTACAAAAATCCTTCTGCTATGGTCAGAATTGCTGCAATTGCTTTTGCTTGCAAGCTATAGGCTATAGTAATTGCTAGCAAAAATGGGATGCTAAGTCAAAGGTTGCAGCTTGCCTTAAATTTTTTTCCCTGTCCGAGGAAGATATCAAAATTTATCGCAATGTTAGCCACTCGCTAGGATTCAATAATTATTTACCTGATCAGTAACTCTGGGGGCTTTCTTCCTCGTCCTTTGATTTGGCTGCATCAGCATGGTAATTTACCCAGAGCGCCATGAGTGCCAGTGTCAATTTCATGAACTCACATAAGACACCCATAGTTACTGCCTATTTTGCTTAGAGGAGATTAGAGCCGATGAACATCAGCGCGAAGATGCAGTATCGTAGTCTAATATAGAACCTTTAGATAAGATACCTAAGATGCCCTTTAGTACTGACCAATATTCTGACCAGCTTATAGGAAAGATGCAACGGATGCCTTTTACTAACAACTATTGCATTGCTTGATATCACTGCCGATATATGTATTTAAGTTCACTTAAGTACAAAAAACGCAATGCTAAAAATCTTTTAGATCAGGCCGTGCTTAGTTCATCATACTATATCAGAGAAACCGTAAGACAGTTCAACACCTGTATGAAGCCTCATGTAAGAAAATGTATGCAGCCATGTTCTACTTAGCCTTTTTGCATTATATATCATGCGTTACTGATGTTCCAGGCTATTTAAATAAAGCTAGAAGAACACCTTCCATGCAGTTTTCTCGTCAACTCCCGTCATTCTCGTGCGCATCTGACCGAGAGTGGCTTCACCGAATATAATTATTCATTCACAACGCAGTTTATTAGTTTATCGGTAACACTTGCATCTGAGTCAAGTATTGGTAAACCTTCAAACAAAAACAACATTTTACGATAATCACACTTGTAATTGCTTGGATGACAAGCCAAACTTTAGTGGATCTCAAGCCGACGGTCACCTAAGAATCACTTGTAGGCTCGACTATGACAGTTTCATCCTCTCCCTTTGACTGATACCATACAGTGACCGGGGACGGAGTAACACCGAGGTGAAAAGACTTCGGTTCGCTGGGAATCGATCCAGTCAACCTATTATGCAACAGCTACAGAGGAATCCAATTTATATATAAAGTTAAGACACGCAATAAGCCAAAAGCACAAGTTGTTCGAAAGATTCGCACATCACTCACATGCGTATGCAACGCGAACTTCATAAATTCTGACATAAAATAAAATGATAAAATCAATAAGCTCAACCGTTGAAATGCATACAATCTTCATAAACCGTTTCTATCCTCAGTTTGTCCACAGTGCATCCTTATAAATGTGACAGCAAGCCTTTTTCCAGGTATTTCCAAGTTTGGGCACGACAAAGCGTGAATCGCCCTCAGCTCAATTAATATAAAGGTATAAACCACAATGTCAAACAGACGTATATTGACCACCTTCTTCAATAATAAACTTGCCCAAAAATGGGTCTAAATACGGCGCGCGACCTTAACATGCGCGATCCCTGAGGAGCCCGAACGAGACCAATAAAAAATAGGTATGACTGGTGCAATATAAGCTCCTCTAAAAGTAGTTACCAAAGAGTTACAACATACGATTACCGCTATAGTAGTGACTAACTGGACAATCTGCGTGACTAAAAGGCAGGATTTCCTTTACCCTTGGGATGATCCTTCATAATAAGTTAACTCTAGTCCGTAATTTCTTGAGACTTGCTGTTGCTCAAGGCTTTTAAAACCCCAAAATAGTACGTCGGTGCTACTGGCCAACATTTGATCTCTACTCTAATAGCCATGCCCACTGATCTGTATAATAACTATTAATAGTTACATTATAGATCTGTGGCAGTGCTACATTTCCAGTTAACGAGTTGGCCAGCAAGGGGCGGGCGGCCTAGACGCTCTGAAAATTTCTGAAGCATGGCCGCTTCGTCTAAGCAATCTTTGTAGAGTTGTATCTAGTCGATTTATATTTACATACAACACCAGATACAAGATGTTATGGCATTTTGTCCTGGAAAGGTTTTCCTGGAAAGGTCATTCTGTCCTTGGCCCCTGTCCTTCAGGATATTTTAACTCCGACTTCTCAAGTAAGGATTCCCGGCTGGAGAAGATTTCACCTTAACTTATTAGTTGATTAAAGATAACTATCATTGGACGCCTCACTAGCATTGGGCAAATCTTGTTTCTGCAATTTCGGAATTTTTTGCTTGATCCTATGAGATGCAGACCCAAAACATTGCAACCCTATTTTATTGTTTTCTTGGAGTGACCGTCTGTCAGACTCGAGAACGCGTCTGCGTGCGGATCTGCGGACATTTACGGACGATTCCAAATTCTGCCGCTATATTCCATAAACATCCGATACCGTGTTACTGAATAAAATTGAACAATGGGTCCCCAACCTTTCTTGAATTGTAGAAAAAAATACCTAGCTACTGATAAGCCAAATTTTCTATTGAAAAATTTGAACCCCTAACATGCATTGAGTACAAAGTAAAGGATTCTCTTTCTTTTGCTAAATACGTCCAATGTCATGGATTCTAATTGTTATCTTAAGTATTGATTCTGCTTTTATTGAATGAAATTATTTAATTTCTGTTCACTGGCTAGTTTTGCTATGCTTCAGAAATAGCCTGAAGATGATAGTAGCTTGTCGAAAGGCTGCCTTAACTTAAGACTTTCACTCTACTGTTTTAGTGTGGAAGGTCACATACTATAACTTGATATATTCCAATGTTTCAGATTGTATTGCTAAATTTTTTGAAAGTATTTGGGGGCTGGGATCTATCGATACGAGCTTTTCTTGTTCTAATTGCATTCAATTTAGTTCACACTTCTTACGCACCAAACTTAACATGCCCACATAAATTCTGAGACTGCTAGCTCTGCTGCGTACATCTTGTACAGAAGCTAGGTTAAAGTGCACCCACTGCACCCACTTGTATGACAATGTTATAGCCTATTTCAAAAACCATTAAACAATGCCACTAATAGTTTTCAACCCAATGCAAATATCTGGTAAGGATGAAAAGGTTAGAATGCGAAGTTGAAAGATGTAGAAGTAGAGGGGTGTACTCTTTCTTCTTAATTCTTGCTCGCGTTCTTTGCGTTGGTGTTCAGGCTAAGAGTTACTATTTACAAGTGCTTATTAAATATCAGTGGACACATTGGTTGTTCTTGTATAAAGCTGCTAGTCATATATGGATGTAAATGTATTCTTAGCTTTATTTATGTTCCGTTAACATATATGTGCATATATTATTTAAAACTTGGTAGCAGATGCGCATGAAAGACGTTGTAAAAATGTCAGTAGTAATATTGGGTTCTGTTTAAATGCTTGATGATTTGCTGCTGTTTGGGATATTTGCATACCCTAATTTGACTTCAATTTTAGCTTTGAGCCTATCTTTGTTTTTGGGATTGCATACACTGTATGGTATTTAATGTACAGTGTTTGCCATGTCTGATGATGATGATTTTATGGACAATGATGAAGAGTACGATTTGGTAAGTAGCTGCTTTATTGGAGAAGTTTGCTACTTGTCGTGCTGTAACATACCTGATTGTAAACTTCGCAATTTTCAAGTGTTATAACTTGCGTAATACGTTGTCCTAATGTTCGAGACTCACTGATGTTGTTTTAAGAAGCATGCTCTTTTGGTCCTGTGTAGCCAATGTTTTGAAAAATGTTAACAAAATAAAAAGGAGGGAAATCTTACTGGTCTTCCGTGAGCTGCTTTGGAATTGATGCCAATGCTTTGTATATTTGTTCACATGCATAAGTATCGCTTTAGGAGTACTCAACTGATAGCAATTCGGAGCCAGATGTTGATTTAGAAAACCAGTACTATAACTCAAAGGCACTCAAAGAAGATGAACCTCGAACAGCTTTGGATAGCTTCCTGCAGGTTAGTCCGAATTTGATGCTGGCCTGCTCCTGACGTTGAGTTAATTATGTCAATTTATTGTATCACTGACCACTGATCTTGAGTGTCCAAATATATTTTAAAGTCATTTCCTGTGCCCACGTGGGAGTGGTATTTTGCACTGCACTGAGCCCAGTAGATTCTATACCTGCCTGCTTGCTGCCTTGTGTTCCATGATCACTGATTGCATCAACAAGAAGACTTCCAGAAATCTTTCTTTTGGTGCTGTAAATTAGTTGTTGTGATATCTGCCCAAATTCACGCATTGAGAGATATATTGCCATGCCCAGATGTGTAGGGCTCTATGGATTCCGGGAGCTTTTCCGTCTTTCGAAAAGCTCGGTCAACTTATTTCTAGGTCTGCTTGAAAAAAATCTTGAACAACCTTCCAACTACTTGTGTTTCATGTATTTTTCCACTGTATGATACTGCTTTTTTATATGGCATGCATCAATATGTTCTCTATGTGCTGTCAAGTAACATCACTTGCATTGATTTTTTGTGTTTTTATTTGTCAAGAATCGCTTTATGCTTGTAATGGCAAGTTTGTACCTGGAATTTATAAAAGGGATCATTCAGACTTTTGAATATGGGATGTGAGATGATTGAAGATCTTAAACTGTTCCATTTTCCAATCATAGAAGCATATATCTTTCTTGGTTTGCTAGTTTCCACTATTGTTTGAAGTGAGAATTTTATCTTTCAGGTATTGCAGTTAGAGCAGGAGAAAGGTGAATGGGGCTTTAAAGCTCTTAAGCAAATGGTGAAAATAAATTACAGATTAGTAAGTTGCTTATCAATTCTCTGTTGTTATGTTTTTAAATGTTATTTCAGTACCCTCGTGTTTCATTGGCTATTCTTTATTTCCGCATTTATTTTCCAGGTCATTGCATCTTTGCAACATCACATTTTCAGTGTTTTCAATTTGCCTGTTGTTTTTTTTTTTCAAAAGCAATATTTACCTTTTTCTTGTGGTATGACTGTGTATGATTGTCAAACTTGCATTTATGTTAGAATGGTACTCGCTGTTGATTTGAAATTATCGTCATTATAATCAACGTAGCTGACTGGAACTCATGAAATTGTATACTTTGAACATGCTCTGAAGTTAGAGAATTTTATATTGATGTTGTTGGTGCTAAGTGATAGTTTGGGATATTTAAAATAATGTATGCTCCACACTGACAGGTCTTTGGATCTTTATTCTGTGTGTAATATTTTTAACCTCTCACTTGTATGATTTTATACTCAGGGAGAATATGAAAACATGATGCAAAGGTACAAGCAACTCTTGACATACATCAAGGTACAGTCCCAATTTTTTTTGAAGTTTCTAATGCTTTTAAAAAAATTGGTGTTTGATTTTTATTGGTTTCATTGTACATCCTGATTTTGAAGCTTCATTCTGCTTTCGTAGACAGCAGTGACGCGGAACCATTCCGAGAAGTCAATCACTTCAATCTTAGACTTTATTTCTACATCGAAGCAGGTAACGATGGAGAGCATGTAGATAATGCTGTAATGGCTCTGTAATAAATCTAAATGCATCAGTGAGTGCATATTCTGTTTTCTAGTTTTTCGTAAAGCTCGGAGTGGTTAATGTGGCATCATAACTTGATTAACAACTTATTCACTGCTTTCAGATGGTGCTTTTGCAAGAGTTCTATGAAACAACTCTGGATGCACTTCGCGATGCTAAAAATGACAGGCTCTGGTTCAAAACAAACTGCAAGGTGATTTTTACGTATGTCGTAAAGCTTTTTTTAAGCGGATTTTCTCGACTATACTATGCTTTTTTTGTGAATGAATTCTATCATTTGAAGTACTTTGTAATTTATCTCTTTGTCGTTAGCGTTTTTGATTTGGGATTTGCGTCAAGGATGTATTTTGTGAGTGCAGTTTCCGGTGACTTGCAACTTGAGATGATGTTTTTTCATATTGTGTAGGCACTAATCACGCACGTGCGTTGAGGTCTTAAGCCTTTTCTTAAGACAACCTGTTTAATGTGTTTGCAGTGTGTGATTTTTTGTGAACGTGCTTGAGTGGATGGGTGCATTTGTGCGTAGCTGCTTTTCCAGTTACTCTATGGGGTTCTGGTATTTATTTTACCTGGGAGGTTGATGTGGGCAAGTAATTCTAATGTTGGGAAGAATTATCGGCAATTTCTCATTAAAGATTGCTCTTAAAGCATATGTTGTGTGCATTATGTTGGATATGCATTGGTTGGATATGCGATGGCTAGTGGCGTGCTATAGTGGGCTTAAGGAGCGTTTTCTGTGAGGATCAATTGTTGCAGTACTGGCACGTTATGCGAAGCGTTAAGCTTGTTATTGTCGAGACGATGAGTCGATGCGATGATTTTGATTTTTGACTTGGAATCTGTTTCAATATTGACTTAGCTGGGCAAGTTGTACTGCGACAGAGAGGACTTCACTAAGCTGGGCAAGATCATCAAAGAGCTTAGGAGATCCTGCGAGGTTGGTTGCGAATGTTCAATGTGCCCGCATGTGTGTGTTTTTTTCCTTCAATTTTGCTATTTTGCATCGTTTGCTTAAAGAATTTTGGAAATTTGTTGAAATACTTGGTCCGTTTGGACAAAAAGAGAATTAATTAGTAAAGTTGAAAGTTCCCGGTCTCGTGACTTAAAATCCGTACTAATTATTGCCTATTGGCTAATTATTATCTGTAGGCAAGCATAATTTTTGGATGTTATATATAAGCCAGTCGCGTCGTTATGCACTGTTCGTTTGAGCTGTGACTTAAGCGGCATTGTGATGTATGTCTTCCTGCTAACCCTGTAGACCGACGATGGTGAAGAAGACTTGAAGAAGGGAACGCAGCTCCTGGAGATCTATGCTTTGGAGATTCAGATGTTTACTGCTCAGGTATGTCGGACGCACTGTGTAAAGGGACGTTCTGTCGCACTCATCGGTGAATAGCGACGATCTCGGAGAATAGAGAGGAGAGCGGCTTTCTCTCTCCCTCTCCTCCTCTGTGAGTGTGTGTCTCTCTATCTCTCTCTCTCTCTCTGTCTCTCTCTCTCTATCTATCTATTTATCTATCTATCTATCTATCTATCTATCTATCTATCTATCTATCTATCTATCT
>QQSS02192736.1:0-12953 GCA_003687565.2 Craspedacusta sowerbii
GAATAAGCGGCTGGTCCCATTAACCGGTGGTCCAATTAACCGGAATCTACTGTATATATATATATATATATATATATATATATATATATATATGTTGCCTAGACCACCAAGCTTACATTTCTTCACTTCAATAGCTCAAAACAAAGTCTAGCAGCATCACCTGTAATTCACTGGAACTACACTCCTTTCGCGTATTCATATACTTATCAACTGTCAGCACTTGATCAGATAATTTCTTATCGAAGTCAAGTATGCGAGTTGATGAGTTCCTCCACGTATCACAAGCTCGCGTCGAACGGACCTTCGCTTGCCCTCGCATCTATGTAACCGTTGCTGTTCACAGCAACCAGTTCGTCAACCACCCAAACCTAATTAGTCACAAATTGCCTCCGCGGTATGGCCGTGGCTTGCGGTTCTATTGTAATGTTTTCGACCTTGTACGGTTCGCTCACATACGGGTATCCGGGAAAGATATTTATTGATAAAATCCGATTGGACTCCTCTTTGCGAGGGCGGTTAGGTCGTTATCTCATATAAAATTATGCCTAATTTTCAGTACTCATTTTAATTAGGCGCTGAGTTTCTAGAGAAGCTTTCCCGATGATAAGTTAATGAGTTGTTTTTTAAACGTCTGGAATCAAGCAAAACACATGCCAAGTTGCACCTTGGTTCAGAATTCGAGAGAGTCCGAAAAAATTGTAAGAAGACCACTCGCATTAGTAAGTAAGATGACATCCTACTTAGAAAATCAGAGAAATAAGTTTATATATTTTAATCCCTTGTTGTAGAGATCACTGATGAAAGCGTAACAGCAGGGTAACAATATGTAACAACGAAACAACGTAAAACTAAGCGGCACCCGTTTCTAATTTGGATTCATAAAAAAAATATGATGTGATGCACTCGTATAAATTTTACAAATCAAAAACTTGAGACACTAACCAACATTAACCTTGCATTTCAAATTTGATTTAAATTTGCTTTAAATGACTGCTCGTAATTCACAAATTTATTTTCAATAACCGTTAGCCATCATAACAAATTGACTTGAATAAATTTTCCTGATATCATATTGATATGGCAAATGCTACAACACAATCGCAAACTTTATATGAAGCAGGTTAATGCAAAGCGGATGCGTTCTTCTTGTGTCTATGCAAATAAAGCGCTTGGACCTGACGGAAGTTTTCTATGTTCAATTCAGGTCCAAGCGCATTATTTTGCATGACACAAGAAGAACGCATCCGCTTGGCATCAACCTGCTCCATAGAAAGAGTCGAAGATTTCCTCGTGCGAGAATCCCAACCAAACATCGGCAAGTCTCGATTAAGAAACTCGAGGGCCTTTTTTTCGGAATGGTTCGGAAGAAGGACTTGCACTTTGTGAGCAGCAGCTACTCGATTAGCAGTCCCGACATGACTATCGAGAGCTGCTAAACCCCTGATGATGGTTTTCATGGGGACACCAACATAAAGCTCAACATGCTCCTGGGCCTCAGCAGCTACATCTCTGAATGGCAAAAGCCCTTCGCAGCATTAAAGTTAGGTCATTCCGGTCACAGTTTCTGATAACTGCAAGAGAATCGACAGGATTGAGAGCTTATATATAATATATATTTAGTTATATGAGTTAATGTATTTCAATGCAAAACCTTATCTAACATTTTGGTTCCGGGGTCACCAGCTGCTTCAAAGCGGTCACGAAATACCTGTTACTCCTTAACAAACGCTTTGCTTAACCCCTTCGTCAGTAAAATGCGTCAGTACCGATTACCTCACGAAAAAAAGCTGGAAGGCTGGTATCTGGTGCTTCTGAGCCTACTCGAACAAGAAGCTGACATTTGACAACCTAGAGGGTAATTGTAAAAGATTCTTTAGAGCCAGAACGAGAAAGTGAGCCTCTAAGACTCTTGTTGATTTGGTTTCTAAGGAAAGCAGAAAAATAATCTCCATCATGGTCTATCGAGATGGATTTCTAGAAGATGCCCGAGCACTGTCATAATACGGATGACTTGAAAGCCCGTCGGGCATTTGTTGACTTGCATGCAACAACCAATGATCCCGCAGAACATGGTGTCGCATTGAGGATTAAAGCTTCTCAGAGCAATAGACTTAGCAATGAAGATCAGATCATATAAGCGGCATTTCCAGATACTAAAAAAAAAAAAACAACTTTTCTAAAGACTCGGAGGTAAGATGTTATTATTCAATTCATACGATGCACTTTTGTGTAAGTTTTTGTAACGTTCGAGTGAAAACTTGTTAAATGCTTTTGATCAAATACAATCCCTAATGGTGGGCTCAACGGAGCTTTTGTGGTATTGACAGAAAGCGAACACTTGATAAGCTGCAAATAAACTTTTCCATGTAGAATGTCTATACTTCCAAACTTTGAAGAATGCGAGTCACCAGTTAACAAGTCATAACAAGTCATTCAAATTTTGTGCAAATTGACTATTCGTCAAAAGGAACTGTTTGACGGCGTCAGACATACAGAAAATATGAAAATGATTTTTTAATACGTAATATGGGTCACCCTAACCCCAGGTGAGACATATGATGATACAGATATTTCAATGTAGGCACCTCACGACGAAATAACGAAGTTTAGACGAAAGCTCGTTTGCTCTAGATGGCCTCTCCTCGTTTTGTTTCCCGCTTCACTTGTAATGAATTTTCCAGGAAAACGACGAATCACTCAAGGATATATATACTCTGCTTCAAACTGTTGGCCGTGAACTTAGTGAGGGCTTGTTTGTTTTGGACAGAAAAAGTAGTGTTTCAGTCTAGGCAGCATTTCGAAGCAGCATGTTTAGAACGAGCCAGGTAAGCGCGTTAGGTTTTGCCAGTAGACGATTTTTCACGATTCCCTGGTTTTTGCAATCATTGAATTTTTTGCAAAATTGAAAATCATTTAATGCTTATAATAAATAAGATGGTACCTAGCACCGAGCCTTAGCCTTAGTTACACAAGCTTGCATCGTGTTCGAATCTGAATGCTCCATCGCAAAAAACTAATTTTGTCCTTCAATATACGATTGGAACCACGATTGACAGACTCGAAGAATACCGTAAATTCAAGTTTATGGAAGAGAGTTTCAAGGCTTAGCTTCTCAAAGTATTTTTGTAAGTCGATTCATAAGATCACAAGTCTATCAAAGTACAGGCTTTTGTGAGCCTATAAATTTGTAAGAAATGACGTTTGATCTGAAAGCACAGAACACCGCTATTTCGAAGTACAAACAAACGAGCACAATGCCAGCAATGGAATAGCCAAGATCTCTTTTAGTCTGCCAGAGACGTCAGATTAATACAAAGCGCGTTACGTAGGCATAAGTACATAAGCCATGCAAAATTTTATACCATTTGCATTGAAAACCAAATCATTCGTTCCTCTTCATCAGCTACACATCTCCAATGCTTTCTCAGCAACCAACCATCATCATCATCATGTTTATGGTGTTTTTGGCCAGTCACAAATACCGCAATTCAGCTTGTCTTTGCCCTGGTCGTCTTTCAACACTTTCCAGACGAGACCTGCGGGGCAGAACATGCAGTGGCCGATAACGCCACCTATGCAACTCGCATATATACCAGGTACCACAGTGAAAGATCCATCCGGGTTCAAGACGTTAAACGTATAGTCGCCATCAACATCCTTATAAGTTGATCCGATGTACTTATCCAAGTTTCTGCATTGTGCCTCAGCTACAAAGCAAGCAAGTAGAATGTCAACGCAATGGACCACTAAATACACCGAAAAGCTAGCGATAAAGCACAACAACAACAACAACAACAACAACAACACAACAACCAAACAAAAACAACACCACAACAACAACACAACAACAACAACACAACAACAACACAACAACAACAACACAACAACAACACAACAACAACAACAAGAATTATTTACCCAGTTAGAACTCCGAAGAAGCGTATGAAAATAGATTTACATGCGTGTCTAAATGGGAAGGAAGGCTCTTCATAGCATGAGCTAATCGGTTAAGGTTATTTGAAAGCTCGTGTGCCAATAAAAACGAAAAAAAAAACAACAACAGACAAGCCCATCTTATGTAGCAATATACAAAGCCTGAAGTTTTCGTTGGAACTACAACTTGCTGAGATGCACGTTCAAAAGTATTCAAAAGAAAACTTTTGTCTAGTGATTAGGTCTTCCTCTTACCCTGTTGCTTGCGCTGTGCCGTACACGGACTGACAAACGGCCTGGTTGGAGCAGTTGTTGGGCAGTTTTTGTTATCCTTATCAGCGGGCCAAACGCAGGCATCGCAGAAGGGGTTGTAAAGGGTCGAATCATCATTGCAGCACTGACAGGCAGCAAAGCTATATATTTAAAGGCATAGATAAGCTTCAGAACAGCAATGTCAGTCGCCACCTAGGCTAGAAGAGATGCTCCATCGTGTTTGCCAGCCAGAACCAACAGCGACGATCTTAGTAAAGCGGGCGTGGCGAAGGGGATACGAACTAGTCATGTACGGAACTTATTCACTACGCAGATCTTGCACGTGCAGAGCTCATATTAGGGATGCACAACATAAGGCGTTCAAATGCGAAGATTTCGTCTTAACTTTATATTGTCTTGGAATAATGAACGAGTGGAAAATGATGACAATACCTACCCTCCATTGCAGCTGAAAAAGCAACGGTCCTTAAAAAGAGGATCAGTTGATGGCAGTGGGTAGTTAGCGTTACCCACCACGCCTGTGCAAAGTGAACTCGGACCTGTAAAGAAACAACTAATGTAATCATACTGAACGAGTGACGGAAGGTGAGGAAAACTCGAGCTATCATCGACCAGTGTAAAAGATTTCTTAGACGTGCTGAATATTGTTACTCCGAACTAAATTGCAGCCACTTAAATCTAAAAACAATTTTCGAAAGTCAAAATTTCGAGAGGGGTTTCTACTTACACGGTGGTCGAGGAACAGCTTTAGTGCTTGTAGCGAGCACGATCGGCGAACCTACAAAAAATGGTGAACAAATAATGGTTCAAGCAAAACATACCAAAAATACCAGTGCCTCAAAATACCAAAGCTTAGTAAATAAATATAAACGCTAAAATAAAAGAAATAGACGCTATAAAAACAATTATCAACAAGAAAAATTAAACTTGCATGCTCGCACTGGAAGTTAGCGAAGGACAATTCAATCACATACCGGCGGCACAGCCAAATAGAGCAACTAATGCTATGATGATCTTCATCGTGCACGAGTATCGTCCAAGCAGCTAGATCTCGTGCTTCGTCTAACGTCTGGAAGCTTGACCAGTTATGGAGTGTTTGGTGAACGATTTCTCGACAGTCTTATGGCCTGCATCTTACGTAACGACCAATAATAAGGGCCATGTTTGCTCCAAACTCATTACGACATCGATCAGATGAGCGAACAAGTCTTAATTTGAAGGTCAAAAGAATCTAATAGCCTCCCCGAAAGGAATTAGCATTCAAAGACAGATGACGGTTAGTAGCGGTAACCCAAACCCGAGTCGCGTTCCAATGAAACTAGCAAATTCTTGCTTCAATTTTGGTAATTACTGTCTCTTAAACTTCGAACGAGCTCCTAAACATGAAAGATAGCCTCTGCGCTATCAGATGGACTTGTCAAGGACATTGGGCAAGGCAAATGCATCTCAACACAAGTTGAGCATCTATAGTAAACTTTTAGAACTTTATGAAGTTTAGACACAGGTAGCTGAGTCAAGTACAAAAAACGATCCCACTCATGTGTCTGACTGAAAAATATTCTTTGCGTTTGAAAAGAAAGCCGGATGGATGGACTCGATGGTCTGCTTAACCGAGCTATGTACAGTTTTATTTGTTAAAGCACGAAAAATTCAAATGCAATACGGTTAACCTGTTCATGAATAAGAAGAAAGAGAGCGAGAAAGGGAGAGAAGGAGAGAGACAGCGATGAGAGAGAATTAGTTAGAAAGAAAGGAATTAATATATAGTCGATGCCTGGTCAACATCATTTCAGGTTCTCTTGGGTTTACCATAAATACGAATCGTCCGATATCGTTGATGATCAAAATCTTTTCGATCTCTTTGTTACTCCTGTGGTTGGTGTCTGGGCGACCCAGATAAAACCCAGGCTAACTGAATTTACAGAAATTACTCTTTATCGCATCTCCCCCACCCCACGAATTACTTAGTGCTGATTAAATATCCCATCCGAATTCCAAAATCCGCGATATGAATGTTTTTTTTTCTTTTTCGCTCTAGCAAAACCTCAGCTAGTGAAAGTAAGAGTTTTAAGCTTCGTGGCTGGCAGCGGCAATTAAGGTCCGGTAGAATTATTTCTTATATAAACCCTCAAGTTACATATTAAATTTCAGCTCTCACCAACATGTCTCTTATTATGACAAGATAGGAGTGGGTAGGCCTGTATCCTTTTACTTTGAACGCCGTGAGCGAGCAGCAAAGAATTTGCCAGATTGTCAACTAGACAAGACCAGCAAGGACCAACCGGGAGTCCAACTTCAACACCGAGTGATCAATAATGTGCAGAGCTCACGATTTTGATGTGCTATTTTGAAAATCCGACGGTCGTTATTTGAAGCGCAGCTATTGAACCATCAGAAAACGTTTATTGGACACTCTGGGTGACTTCAGCATTATGAACTCAAGATCTTTGCATAAAAGCGGCTTCTCAACAGGATCCAATTTCCCATCGGCTATTGTCTCAAAGAACTATGTATGACAATTTAATATGAATTGTAAATGATAGGGGTAAATGTCTTCTCTTTAAAATACGTCTTATGTAAAGTAGAAGAGTTGTGGCAAAATAAGGACCATCTCAAGAATATTTTCTTAAAGGGTCGGGCATTATTAAACTATAACTTTGAAAAGGTTGCGCTTTTCATAGGTGACTGAGAGAATAATGGCGGTCGTAAGATTGGGAATTTCATGCAGTTCTCTTCATATTTCCTGCAAAACTAAAAGTATTGATGTTATTGATAAGTAAGTACAGCCTCTGTCTTTCTAGTGACTGTCCATTCTTGCTTGGTCTAAATGCAACGGAGATGCTTCGAAGAGGATTATCTACCGCTTAATAGGTTCAGCAGACAAAAGTTTACAGTGTATTTTTAAAAACTAATTCTGAAGCCGATTTAACATTTAACATCGCATGTTAAGTGGCACCATGAGGATTTATAGCAAGTTGTCGGCAAAAACTTTTTTTTCACCTGTTAAGTCAGTTGATCGATATATGGAATTTAGCGCATTACTGCTAAATATTGATTTTGGGATGTTTTCGGAAGATTTAAACCAGTACATGGGACTTGGAGGAAAAGGACCGTCCTGATTTGGCAGCGTTCCTCATCCGAATAGCATTAAATCGCTAACTTATAGCATTTCAACGTAGACAGCTACCCGTTGCAACTCCTAGCAAAGTTGTTAGATTGTTCCCCATCGAAATGGATGGAGTTTGAGCTTTCCTTTGCTTTGCTTTTAATGTAGGTGTCGATTGTTGGAATTAGGATTCTTTGCCTCGCACTTGACTTAATGTTGCTGCACTACATATTTTCTGTTCATTCAGATATCTTCCTCCTAACTGTTTACGAAAACGCGGGTGCCTGATTTAAGGACTGGTAAGTTTTATGAGTTACCATATTATCATTAATTTAACGAGTGAAACCGACGGTGTATGTCACATTCGACTGCCGGTAAATCAGAGCGTTGAGTTGCGTAGCTATCATGAACCTAAACGCGTTTACATCCATCGTCAAACTAGCATACATTTTAATGTTAGTAGACATAGCAATCAAAAGGTGTACCCAGATTACGAAGAGCCCTCTGCAATCGTAAATATTAGTGATTAAATTAAGCAAGAGAAAGGTAATGCGGCGAACTATGGTAATTTTTTTATCGCTGTTTTAGCTCCCACGTAGATAGCGTCTCTTATCAACTCTAATCATTCGCGGGCTGTAGTGCTCTGTCGAAAAAGTCATTGCCTAAGGGGGCCGTCTGTGAATTTTGGAGCCCCCTTGCTCTTTGAATGGAGTTGCCTTCTAGCTAAGACTGATCTGTTGTTTGGATGCTTACCCTGTCCCTGGAAAGTCTATGCCTGACTGTCGTAACCAAGTCCATTTTGGTAATATTCTCTAGGTAATGCAACCAGACTTTGTATTGCAGATTAAGTGCTTTAGGCAGGCAACTTCTGAGATTGGCTTGCAACCCAAAATCTTATCCGGTCAACGTGCCCACATTGGAAATCGCTTGAGCATTTGCTTCAACGAAGTCCATCATTTTGATCTATTGGGGAATATGAAGGGTTACTTACTATGACAAATGAATGCGCAGACATGTTGTGATCCATGACAGGGTGTTATCCTGTCATCCTTGAAAAGTACTCGAAGGTTCCTACAAGTATCGGGTGCCCGTTCAACTAATATACTTACGTCACACATGGTGTAAGCTAAACGAAGTATTGCGCACGAACACGCGCTTATCAGATTCACTGCGTTCGAGAATTCAAACTGCATTTATCAAATGACATGAATCAAACGAGAAAAGAAGCTTTCCTCTCCATTCGTACCTACATAAATATAAGACAACTGCCAAAAAAATTGTTTCCTGCTCGTAGAAGAAAACAGGAGAGAGTGTCGTTGCAAAAAGATTGCAGACACATGTTTAGCATAGATCTAGTGTTCATTAGAAGAGACTTATTTATTTTAAAATTTAGATAGGGCACCTGAAAAATAAAAATTTTGCCAACAAAATGATTACCAACTGGTTCATCAGCTCGATCTCACACTTAATAATGACTGATAACACATGCTCCCACAGTCGTCTTAATCTGCCCTTCCACCCATGTTCATTAGCATCCGTGCGTGGTCTCTGCTCTTTTGCTCATAGTCTCTTAAGCATTACGTAGCCTATGCATCTCCCTTCATCAATAATATTTCTATGCCCTTTATCTATATTGTTAGGCTATTGATTAATACATCTTGACGAACTCTCTTTATTTTCTTATTACTAATGTCTTCATTAGTAACATTTCTGTCGGAGAAAACGAACGAATAGAACCTCAGAGAAAGGCAAGCCTCTACTTGATGTTGATAACACAAGTCAACAATATTAAACTTGTTTTCCTCATCAAGAACTATTATGTACTTTCGGACTGCGTTTTCAATGATGAATCCATATCATGGTAACGAACTTCCATAGATTTAACGCCTTGGCGAAAGCGTTCCCCTTGTTCACTGAAGGTTTTCCTGATAGAATGTTGCTAAGTAAATATTCTTGTAGTAACTGACACAAATATTTTTTAGGAGCTAAATTGTCCATGTGTAGTCTTGAGTCATAAAGCTCTGCAGCCTCATTAGAAAGTGTTAGGTTTCTAATGATATTATTAAATTTGGCTTAGGTTAACAGCTTTGACTCAAAATTTCTACTTTCCAATATTTAATCAGGATTTGCAGACGTCCAGGAACGTCACAAGTTGCACCTTCATCACCATTCGCTTCATCTTTGATCTCATCTACACCATCGCTTGCCAATCAACTTACATAAAACCAAGGTATTGACAACCGATGGATCGCATGTTTACTAAAATAGGGCTCTAACAAAGCAAGCAAAATAATTTAAGTAATTTACGTATACGCCTATTATTGGTCCGGATAAAGAAAGTCGTCGCAGTCTCTGAAATCTACAGCAGAATGGGCCAGCATCTCCCTTATAATAATTATTCGACTTTTTCTAACTCCAAAATTACAGAAGAAGGTATTTCAAATGCGATGTCTCCAACAGGTTCTCGGGCGTTTCATTGCGAGATCGCGTCCAAAACGCGACGATTCGTGAAAGATGTGACCACCACCTACCAGTTCAAAGACGAAATCTGCCAACGACGACTTGATGGGCAGAAGTAGGCTACCATCGAGACTGCTCTGGCGAAAACGACCGGGTGAATGGCAGTCTCACCGAAAAGCTCTGAGGAAGACGCGGATCAACCAGATCGAAAATGACCTGAAGAATCAAAGGCTAACCGTCGTCAAAGAATCGAGAAAAACATTCACCGAGTGCGGGGAGTGGAGGAAAGCCATGACGAGCGCCTGCAACTCTGCGCCACGTACAGGAGCGTATTAGATGAGAAGACATCCTCCTCCCCAGACTCCCGCTAAGGACCAACGATGAAGATGTGAGAACCAGCGATCTTTAAATTTGCCAAGAACTTAACGCGCGTCTTTCTCGATTGAAAATAGCCAAGGAAAATCATGAGGATCCGGCAGATGCTACATGTCAAACCAATTAAGACTAATAACATGTGCGCTAAGCTTAACAACAATCATCAAATATTAATTATTACAATGTAGAAAAGCTTACTCTATTTCATTCTAATCCATTCAATTTTGTTTTATTCTATTCTATTCTATAATATTCCATTCTATTCTATTCTATTCTATTCCATTCTATTCTACTCTATTCTATTCTATTCTATATATAAAATACGTTTTACTGTAATACTTGAGCAAACCCTACAGATTACAATAACAAGTAGTCTATCTAGTTCAGATGCCGATTAAAATTATGGCATGGTTCTTTTAGACGGCCTGTGGTCTTTTAATGAAGTCGCAACGCAAGCCGAATATTTGCAAACAACGCAGTAGCTGCAATACTAAGCTATAACGGGCATTATATACCGCAAAAGCATACGTATACCATGATGAAGGAATGAAAATGACTGGTGATTGCACTGGTTCAATTAGGCTGAGACTACTGCTAGTGCTGTGTGACCTTATGATATGCAATAGTTCAAGAAACTTCAACGGATCGAAGCGAGGACATGAGATTGCAGAAAATAATGTTTGATTTCTTGAGCAGGGATTTTCAAGCTTGCCCTCGGCTTGGCTTGTGTATTCGGTCTTGTTCCATAAGTTAGTTTCGCTAGTTGATATACAAGACTACCATCTCCCAGGGTAGGTCGCTTCTCTGCAGACAAAGTTGGACCGCCGAGTGCTGTGTTCGTGATATATCATATGCAAGCTTGGCGCTAGGTCTGCCGGCAAAATACTTTGTTGTTGCTTATTCACACGCATTTGTGCCATAATCGCTACGAACAATGTTTCTTCCTTCAAGCTACTACTTAAATACATTTGTTCCGACCATTTTGATTTATAGCATAGGCTTTCTAAAGAAAAACCCAAATAATTATAGGTATACTAAATTTAAGCTAGCTTGTTTCCGGGGAGATATAATGCTGTCGAGATTCCTCGACTCTTTACTCGTCGAGATTCGCCATGGCAATAACTGTCTCTGGCGACCTCAACAAGTCTTAAGAACTTGCTCTCCAACCTAACATTTGCTACGACTTCACGTGAGGACATCGATGTTTTGTCCATCCTTATGCCCGATTCAAACGTCGCACGTCGGCAGCGTCGAAATAAATTGTTTCAGTTTGACGCGGCAGAAGTGCGACGGTTGAATCAGTTCAGTGCGACGGCTTAATTACGTGTGGCAATCAACTCTAGCTCGGCAAGCTCTGCCAGAGCCTCAGTCGAATTTAATTCAATTTAATTCGACGCGGCAGTGAGGCGTTTGAACTAGGCAATTCATATTTTTGAATTATAGAGACTATTAAACCTCTGTCCTAGAACACCAACCGGGGATTGTATTTATGCTGTTCACGGCATAACCTCAAGAAAGTTTAGCTTGTGCTGCAATTGCCTCCTGGAAATCGTACAGTGTACGTAGTACAAATATCTACAAGACCCTTCAATTTACAATTTCTCCGATCTCCCAACTTTCTTTTGTTTTAATGCCAACCAACGTAATGGGCTTGCTTTAAAGAGAAACGAGTCCACAGAGCTGGAAGTCTTTCAGCACTCACTCAACGGCAACAGAAACTCTGCGCAACAATGTGTCAGTCAATTTTTGGTTGAATAAACGACTAGAATTTTCTTTTCACTTTCATACTGTTCAGAACGAATAATTTTGTCATATATTTTAGCGGGCATTGAACTTGTATCAGCCGGGATTATCTGTCCAGATAAGCTTGCTAAAGTTTACGGTTGTTTTGCTATTCCATTTTTTGCTACAAACTAAGAAGGGGATCGCAACATAGCAAAAAGTTTCACATCAGATACATGATGATCACGCTCTGGCATAACCCCCCCCATTATTTACTTTATTTACTTTATTTGCTTTATAGCTTTATTTTAGTATCAGCTTATTTAGTAAGGCCTAGCTGACTTCATTAAACTGTTTCACATTGTGTATAACCCTTGCATTGTTCATGTTTGCAATTTTTACCCCTAATTCACCTTCTCCAACCATCTGCATACACAACTTTCAAGTGCATTGTCGTACCACCATGCACCAATTGTTGGCTCATTGCGGAGCAATAACCAAGAGGCAATAGCAAGCTTAGAACTTCTTTCCAGCTGCAGGCTGCTAGGAGTTTCTTGAAACTCGATAGTCAAGGCGCTGGCGGATATTCCTATTGAGCATAAATAATTCACAAATACTTTGGTCTGGAGTTAACAACCGAAAAGTTAGAAATGCAAATTCTGGGACGAACTTACACGGTAATGCGCAAAACAAGTTGGTAAATATCTGCAGTAGGAGTGATGCTGGAATTGCACATTATAGCGTGGCACCTGTAAATTCAAGTACGAAAAATATTTGCCTATGTAAGGTATATCCATTGCTCGATTCGTGAGTCTCAAAACAAGAATAACATGTTACTAATATGATGGTCAATTCGATGCATAAATATAATACTAGCTACGATAAATAATGTTTATAAAATCATTATTGCATATATACCTACCTACCTACCAACCAACCTTCCTACCTACCTATCTACATACATACCTGCATACAAACATACCTACATACATACATACATACATACGTAAATACATACATAAATACATACATACATACATACATACATACATACATACATACATACATACATACATACATACAT
>QQSS02192747.1:0-26397 GCA_003687565.2 Craspedacusta sowerbii
ATATACACACATATATATGGTGGATAGATGAAGTAATTCATCAAAGCCAATGAAAAATCACATTTCCACTAGTCCACTTACGTAAATAGTGCTAGGTATGCATCCGTTCTGTTTGACTGGTACTTTGAAGAACCCAAATTGTTTAGCTGGTTATTTACTGCCAAAACAGCATCACTTTCAAGCATTTTTTATAAAGTATTGATCCTGAAATTATTTGATAAATAGATGAGAAAAGTTAAACACTGTTAAAACAAAGATCAGATCATAAACAAGAGTAGTACCACAGCAAGAGTAATACCACATGTATACAAACACCTGCATATGATAAAACGGTTTGCCCATGGCACAGTTATCACTTTCAAACATAGAATTACTGCACATAGGAAGGACTGGTTACAGCTAATAAACTTTAAGCATATGGTTATAAGTAATAGTTAACCTGATTTTTAAAACTAATTATATTAAAATTCATGCAAAATAAAATGAATTTCATAAGAAATTCTTGGCCCTCAAGTTGTTAAGCAAACCCATACCTAGCAGCATAAAATCAATAACACCACAGAATAAATTGGGAATGGTATGCTACATGTTATTCATGATGCATTGCGAGAGCAAAATACCCGAGAGCAGGTTGTTAATCCTGTCAATCAGTCCAAACAAATAAATATATTCAAACCAATAAATATATTAAATATAAGTATAATCAAACCAATATATATTTTTCACAAAAAATCCAACCATAACCAGTTAAGCTCCAAGAAATACTAAACAAAATTTCTGAAGAAGCTTGAGCTTCGATAACACAAAATTTTTAATGCTGTGACTGCAGACTGCTGCTGCACAATGCAGACACAACCAATCAATCAATGAATTTTTTTCGCAACAAATTAAATCATAAACAATACAGATTTAGGAAATGTTCAATAAGACTTCCCAAAATATTTCAAGGTTACAAAAATTTGAATTCTGTGATTGTATACTGCTTTTCGCAAAATAATCACAACCAGTATGTTTAGTCTTTGACTGTCGCTAATGTTTATGGCCTGGTATTGTGAGGGAAGCAACTATATATGACGACCTACTCTAGTATCCTAACAGAGACCAACTACTTCAATGATCTTCAAGGCCAGTACTATTTTCCGCCTCTAATGCAGGGTTGTTAACAGATAAGGTAAAGAACTTCAAAATTATCTGACAATGATGATGCATGAACAGTTACTAGAGGCAACAAAGCTGTTTTACATTATCAACATGACTTTGTATTGAGAGAACACATAAAAAATACATGGATATAATGTCATACTTAATTTGGAAAAATGAAGACTGGCTTAGGGTAAAATTAGCGAACTTCTTACAGCACAGATCAAAGCTATAATCACATTCTGCTCAAAGGCTGATAGCTATATAACTATTTGCTATAGAAGTGCTTTTAGCAAAACCGGTCTTTTGCTAGTGATTTACAGAAGTTTATTAATTAAAAATTATCTGCAGTACACAATGTACTACATGTATATGAAGTACAATAGCACTTGTGAATACACGCATTCACCATAACCGGTTACTACGTCTTCAAATTTCATGTCCAGGTAAACATGGCATATTTTCATGTTAAAAAAAAGGAGAGAATGACCTGTCAGTCAGATAATCTCAAAAGTGCATACTCTTAACAAGTACACGTGGAAATAGGCAAATAGAAAAACAAAATGCTCTTTTGGACTCACGAATATAACGAAAGCCAGATCGAATCAGTAAAGAATAGCCTTGCGCACTACCAACGCGCTTCGAGAGCTAATTTCCCGCGCTTAAGGTATCAACGCGCCTAAACGAGTTTGCGGTTCACTCTGAAAACAATTTGATCCTAAATGAAAAAGGATTATATATGTTCTATTGGAACTTTTTAACCAATCCGCTCGGAAGATGTCCTTGGAAGGAGATTCAATAACACGTGTACAGCAATAAAACAGAGAAACAAAAGGAATTACAAAGCACAAAGTACAACCCTGTTTAAAATGATCTCCTTGAGCAGTACAATACTTTCTGATATAAACTTTCCAATTTTTGAAATTTAAAGAGTATCTTACAATCGCTAAGCGCGATCTTAATTGGTTTAGAAAGACCGAAATTTTGGATCTTTGAATTCTTGGTATAAAAGCACTTCGATACGTTTTGATGCTAATAAGTTCCATGTTAGCAAATGCGTTGGTGAAAGCCCGTTTTTTCTTTTTAGATTTCTCACCATTTTGGATTTTGTGTTATTTAGCTCGGATTAAACTTTCAAACAGCGTTATCAGGTCTGAGTTATTGAGCATTTTAGGAAGTGACCTAATTTTGCTCCTAATTGTATCAACTGGTACATATGTTATAGGTAATCTATGCGCACTGACTGTTCGTTTTCCTTTAAGTTAGGGTGTATGTAGGCAAGGGACTCTAATGCGAATCCATTCCAGCCAAGAATGCAATAAAATGCATTAAATTGCACTACAAGATTCTTAGCAAAACTTAATCTCGTATTTCTTTATCAACTCATTAATATAGACTGGGAGTATCATTTTGCCTGTGTGCTGAAAAGAAAGGGGATATCGGTTGACTAATTGTTGCGATTTGCGAATTCATAGCAATCTTGTAAATTTTGGAAATTGATTTTAGGATATTTAGGGGATCGCATTCCAGTATGTGCGCGGTTACAGGGATTTTCTTAGCAAGATTAGGTGACTTCCCATTATACAACGTTGGGGAGATGCCTGAAGGGCTTGTTAAACTGTCACCTATACCTATGTATTTTTGGGACACAAAATTACTCGCGGAGCAATTGCAAACTTTGCAAGCTAAAATCTCGGACTGAGATCCAGAAGTAAGTACATTTTTGGTCGTAAACAAAGTTAGTCAGCACATGAGTTTTAGCGGAATTTAAATATCAAACACTTTCTTATGTATAACCCTATTGACTTCGTGCTCGATACTCAGCGAGCTAGCCATCCATGTGGGATGTTATATAGACAGATTTCACCAGTTCTCATATCTTTTCATTTCTAACTTCCTTTTTGTCAAAATTCTACAATTTCATAACATTGCGCACCTTCGGTCTGGGGGTAAACATGACGTCATATTAGTAATTTGATGAGTGCTAGGCAAGGTCTGAATGCTGATATTTTATCCAGAATGTTGGTCATGCTACTTTAAAACCGTGTTTTGTATAAGTATTAGTTTTGATCTGAAGCGCAGCTGGTGAGCCACTACGTAAATATTAGCGAGCTATAAGGCTTATGCTCACACCACCCGTTGCTAACGTCACTGTTCCTTCAAGAGTGTCTCGTGATTTTAAGAATGCAAGTTTATTTTTTCTTTTATTGTCTTCTATTGGATGGAGTATTTTTCCCCATGTTTCTTTGCAGCATGTCATCGGCCATTTATTTGCATGACGTGCAAACATTTCCATGGCTCAATGCTCTTAAGTGTTTTCTCCTCGGCTTTTCGTCATCTAAAATTTCAAAGAAGCATCGCCCCTTACATTTCTGCATTGGACACCCTTTGTCCAGAATTTCCAAGACGCAATGCTAGTATTTTTGTCTACTGAAAAACGTATATTTAAGGCCAAGATATGATAAAGTGCTTCAAATAACACCAAAAAAGTCTTCTGTTGCGTAGAAAAAGACACCGTTGGGGACTTTTACCTTGTAGTAAACTTCGTGGCTCCACTATTGTAAATGCTTTAGCCCGGATTTCTTGGGTCTATGTCTGAGTTAGTCATTGTTTGTAATGGCAGTATAATAGTTTGACAGGCGTGATGTGTCAATGAAAATCGGTAGGCAGAAGAGTCGAAAAACATTGGACTTTTTCTTTATGCGTCAATATCAACCTCTCTCAGCAATAGCGTGGTCGGAGTTACGCGCAATCCAATAAGGTGCGCCAATGTTCGCCTACTGCAAGGAATGGCCAATGCTAAGGCGTTACAAGTTAACTTGATAGATCAAGCATTGCCCTCATATGGAATACCGAAAATGTATATCCTCTCTTGCATTACAGTAATTGCTCTCGGCATGCCGCAAAGTTCTTATGCGATTAGTGTTCAATCGTTAAAGTGGGTTGGGATTTATGATAAGTACTGCTGACTATGGTAGCTGCAAGTAAAGGTAGGTACATACGACTTCAAAGGAACACGTATGGTTTTCATTTGCAATTTAATTTTCATCATTTCCTCATCCTTGTTGGCAGAGCAAGCAGGGTGATTCTGCGCGTTGCTATTGTTTGTTTCATTTTAATTTAATGCTAGCAAGTACTGATGCAACGATAGTTGAGGGCTGCTAAAATATTGGCAATCATTGTTAGCCCTTCTATACTGCGGGGTTTGCTGTATATGCAAGTGTTTGCTCTGCGAGTTGGTTGGTTAATGTTGCCTTGCATTAATTACCTGTTCTCCCACTGTTGAACCACTGAATGTTTTATTTAGAAATGTATGCAAGTACAACAAAAGTAACTGAAAAGTAATTAATCCAGATTATGGCAATATTCGTACTATGAATTGCATTACCTTATTTGTTGCGTTCTATGTGTCTAGATATCTTTCGTTAAATTTACGCTTCGTTACGTCACGTTACTGAAAGTTGAGCTGCATGTACATGACATAACGACCTTATGTTTGATCATGTCACATCACTTTGCCTCCTGTGACTTGACATAAGCAACGGTAAACTGTTCTAGGTTATGTTGTATTAGGAAATGCATGTTATTTGATGCTACACGATGTTATGTTACGTTTTTTTTTCTATTTGTCAATTCGTTATTTTAGCATGGGGTGCTGTTTTTCATTTTTGGCTTCATGTTTTTTTTATACGGAAAAGGTCAATCTACCGTTTTATGGACACAGACATGTTTAACTCGTCTTCAAACTAGCGCTTGAAATTGTTATTTGATGCTACAAAAACAATTTTTTTAAATCTTTGAGCGCAGCAAGTCAAATACAAAGAGAGTACGTTAGGTAGTGACAACTGACAAGCATAAAGACCGTGTGAAAAGAAAGGTAATTTTGAGGAAACGGTCCATGTCTGGAGAGAAATGTATGGTACCTTGCATGCGTTATGCGGACCTCCGTCGTGTTAGTTCTATTTATACGCCTGGATTCCAAAGCTAAACCTGCCTTTGCTTCAGCTTGAAGAAACTGGGAAAGCTACGTGCTTGTCACTCATACATTTCTGTTTTAAGCAGCACTAAATCTTCTCAAAGCTTCATGTAATATTAAAACTTAATTAATATTTATGTTTAGCTTTAGCAAGGTTATGAATTGTTTCCAGCGTAGCTATAAGGTGAATGATTGATGTCCGCGGGTCAGGTTACTAGTTGTCGAGGAGGAGAATAGAGAGAATTCGTCTGAACTTTCACCGCAGGCTGTTATGAGAAACAGCAGCAGCACAAGTTCTTACAATTTAGCCATGTTAGCTTTCCTTCAAGCGGTTTCGCTAAAGGCTTCTTGCGACAGTATTTAGTAAATAGATTGATTCTTGAAGGGAAGTTAGCGAGGTGATTGCGAGTATTGCAGGGCTTCTGCAATAAGTTTCTTCGAGTTTTGTTGTTACTTTGTGACTTGATTCGTTACTGTTTAACATTGGAAATCCCTTCGCAATGCGGAGTGGGCAATCCTGAAATGCGTGGACATGCTAAGAAGACCCTGACTTGGGCAGGTAATGTATATGCAATATCATGAGGCTCACAAGCAAATTAAATCGGGCCCGCCAGCCCACTCCAGATAATTGTATTTGGTATGCAGATTAGTTTGGCAGAAAGGTAACAATACCAATAGCTCGCGATCTAGTGTTCTAAGTCTGAGCCCACACTGCAACAGCTTCGTAAACGTAAGGATCCTTTGGTTGAGATTTTAATCAGTCATTCAGTCCATGCGTTAGCTGCTTAATCATATCACGATGGAGGATGCTCATAAATGCCCTGGGGGAGGGCGTTCATTTTGGGGAGCATGCTTCTTTACGGGAAGAACCACTCGATATGTTAATGACGTCTATGTCTGACTTTTCGCAGCTCTCTACCTAATGTGGATACCAACACATATCTATTCGTCTTTTATCATAGATACTCCAGACGCCACACCTTCAGCGTATGATTTGTCTGAGTCGAATGAGGTGGCGTACGCACAAACAGCGCGCGAAAAGCAGTGTGCCTCTTCTCAAGGAATCAATCGCAGGGAGCTGGTTGCTTTGTTGAAGAAAAGGTTTGGAAACGAATTGGATGACTTCCGAAGAATCATGAGCATTGAAGAGAAAGTTAGTATGTTTCTTGTCATTACAGTTGTGACGAAAGATAGCTGTTAGTATTGTGAATTAGAAAACTGTAAGTCTGTGCTACTATTGAATGCGGTAAATTGCTTCCCTGATATGCTTCACGTTGTTCAAATTAATGTTCTAGAAAACCCTTACTAACTTATTAAACTGGCAGAGTCCTTCGATTTCTTTTAAATTACACGACCAATGTAATTGGTGGAAATGCCCCGTAACCCTGCAACGGCGGAGAAAAAGAAATGGAATTTGATTTTATTGGGTTTTATTTTTATAGGCTATTAGATCTAGATGTTTTAGATTATTAGATCAACATGTACTTCACTCGGGTTTTACTAGTTTTGAATGGCTTCTATTTTTCTCGCAGTCGTAACGCGATCATTAGAATTTTAAATAATACATGCATTCAGGAATTGGAATTATGTTTGACTCGACGTTGACAACAACCTCATTGCAAAGCTACTCAGCGCTAGTGTGGGATAACTGCTGGAAACTGCAGCGCTGACTGCGTGGTTACATTGTTGCTAAACTAAATGAATACTATCCACTTAAGCACATCCCACTGACGTCTCGTGATTCACGTGGCTAACGCGGTGCAGCAACTGCAGTTCTACAGTTTAATTTGCTGGCAAAGCAAGTAGTTTAGGCTGCTGGGTTGGTTGCGAATTCAAGAAAGTATCGCACTTTCTCTTTCCAGGAGGAAAATCGAGGTCGCCTGCGCAATGAGCCTAATCGATGCAAGCAGTCCAAGTCTAACGACGAGGTGCCTTTTGAGATTTATATAAAAAGTAATGAAAACATTCAGCCCGCAAGGCAGACTTCAATTCACATGGTTGGAGGAAATGGTGATGGCAATACGGGAATGACGGATGAGACAGCTCCAGTCCGACCGCCACCTCCAGCAACCGTGCCTTCCTCGTCGTCAGGAAGGACCTCGTCTTGCGGCGAACAACCAGTTTGCTCCGCCTCGGTACCCTGTGAATGGAGATTTACTTGCAGTCCTCACTTGTCGGCAACTGATGCGAAAATTCGGCACCTTGCTTATCGAGGTAACCTTGTTTTCGTTTGTTTGTTTGTTTGCTGTTCTGCTTAATTGGATGACAGAAGTAGGCAAGACAACTTTCCTTCACACGTGCTAGCGTCTTTATATGAAAGTTTTTCATGCGCAAACCAAACAAAATTTGGCTTTCTTTTGAAGGGCGTTAAGCTTAGTAACGCTCTATTCTCATTGGGTTGTACTTGTCGGCGATTCTCTGGAAAAAAAACCCGTCTCTCGGGTCGTGGTAATTCATGTTTATGTTCAGGTGCCACCCATTTCAGATTAGAGCGACTTTTCCCGCAAATTACGTTTGAACAGTACGGTATTCTTTCGGTTCGGACGATATGCAAGGTCAAGCATTTACAATTAGGTGATCACATACAGATCGTCAAATTTTATAACGAAAATACGCAATACTGATTGTTTGTGTCATCAAATTTTATAACGAAAACACGCAATACTGATTGTTTGTGTCATCAATGTCCCCATGCGCAGGCCAGTAGAGTGCCCGCGAACGCCTTGTGCGATTCATGCTGATGCAGTGAGGAGACAGGTGGAGCACAAAGCCTTTTTATGCAGATTTTCGTATGTACGCTTCATATGAAATTTGGCTTTATCGAAAGAATGCGCAAAAATTGTAAAAAAAAAAAAAACTCTTCCCGGACTTTGTTTGGAGACTGACGATTAAAGCAAAAGCCTTACTCATCACGAGTGTTCTCAGGATGATGCAAGCCGGTGGAAGCCGTTACGCGATGTACCTCGGCTGAGCTGACCACGAAACTGCGCGACTGCGAGGTCGCTGCGCATCTCTATAGCTCCGGAATAGCGATTTCGGCTGGCTATTCCGATAAAATCGGTTCATAATCGGCCTTCGTTTACGGGAACAGCGGTCAATTGCCACCAACATAAGGTTTTGATTTTGCAATTCAGTAGAAATTCTTTGGAAACCGTTTCTGAGACGTAAGGTGGATTTCCACATCCGGGAAAATTTTCCGCGGACGGAACTGATCAAGAGATGCCGTAAACTGGTCAGCAGAAAATTTTCTAGTAACCAGTTTCCATTCTTGGAACATTTTCTGCGGACAGTAATAGCTGGCTATTCGATCTGAGGCACTGATTGGCTCGTTTTAAAAGTTTGCCGCCAGAAATGCGCCAAGCGCTGCTAGCAGATTCGTGCAAAGGGGACTTCGTGTTATTCTATGAACGCATAATCTTGACGTGATGTTTTTTTATTCAGTACTTACTCCTGCTCTCCCGGTCTTATGCGACGTTTTTTTTAATTCAATGGTTAAATTTCTGTATCCAAATTAAAAAAAAAAACAATACCGCGTTTGCTACGACTTGTCTACCTGCACACTTATTTCCTCAAATGTTTTTGTCATGTAAGGTAAATTGATGCAAAAACTGCAGAAGAAGAAGCAAATAAGCCGCTACTCTCGACTCGCCACATTCCCACTCTGGTGGGCACCTGCATAAGTTGCTTGGGCGCAGCCTGCGTTTGTCACCTGTGTTCAGCGCCGCGTTGCTTGCTCTTGCTTCATGTGCTTTTCTATTTGTGCAGCAGAATTCTGCAGATATTTTCTCTCACTTTCTTAATAGGCGTCGGAATAGTTAGCTGGTGTGCTTATTCCTTGTGTGTGTGTGTGTGTGTGTGTGTGTGTGTGTGTGTGTGTGTGTATGCGTGTGTGTGCGTGTGTGTGTGTTATGTGGGTGTGCGTGTTTGTGTGTGTATGCGTCATAGAGGTAGTCGTATGGTATGCGTTGACAACTCTAAGGTATGCGTGCGAGTGGGTGGGTTTCTTGACGTGTGTGTGTGTGTGTGTGTGTTTGTGTGTGTGTGTGTGTGTGTGTGTGTGTGTATGTGTGTGTGAGTGTACATGTGTGGGTTTTCGATTGAGTTTAAAGAATCGGTGGACGTTTCATTAAAGAGGGAAGGGCATGTGAAAGAGGTGTTGTGTTGTTTTTCGTTTCGTGCTTGCAATTGCGCTCTGGTGACGATCTGAGAGCTGCCCTAAAATTAGGCCAGTGGTTTGAGTAGCCGCCGTTGTAATTTGCCTTGATATAGCCTGGCACGTGTTGGTTGGCTTCTGTCACAAACTATCGCCAGCAAGCATTTCAAAAGCAGGTTAGCACGTATGTACGCGTTTCATTTTCCGTTAACGTCATCTGTACTTATTGTTGGAAGGTGTATACTCTCTAGATGTGCTGGTTCTGCAATGGTCAATAATTCTCTCCATCTCTCTCTCTCTCTCTCTCTCTCTCTCTCTCTGTTGTTTCTGCAAGAGGTTACAGGACATTGGCAACACGGCCTGTATCTATCAAGCCTTATTCAAACCGTCAATGATTTTTTACTCAGAGCCTTTGCATGGCAATTAGTTTACATCTGTCTAGCTTCATGCCCTGAAGTTAAGAGGTGTAAGTCTCACACGCTTTATTTAGCATGCCTGTAGTCATGTATGCACTGATTCAAAACATTTGGAAACATTCGTTTTTTCCGTTTTCATGTACACACAAAATGACATCATATCGCTGTTTTGTATCCAGAAAATGGAGACTGAGTTGTCGCTGCTTGGATTTTCGTATCCTTGAGGCGTGATCTAAGCGCGCAAAAGTCAATCATGTCGCCAACAGGAAGTCACATCACGGAACATCACGGAAATTTTTGTTTCGAGGAAATTCAAGCACTTGCTTGCTAGAGTCCACAGCATTAGGCTGCGTTATAGCCTATAGAGATTTCCTAGGTCAAGAATAGAGCGTCCAGTTAAAACGCTTGATCCAAATTCGAGACTTGTCACCAGACCACGAACCCAAACCGGCCGTTAGATTGTTGTGAACCATCCTGATGATAATACAAGTCCAAGACCATGCATGCCTATGCTATTTCTAGAGGCTGTTTGGATTGTTTATCTAAAGTCGGATACGTATAGCCTTACGCTTGTTATTTTTAAGTTAGGGTATGATCTTTTCTAAGACTTAACCATTGCTTTACACGCTATAAAGCTGTTTGCAACATCCTTGCTATTGGCATGCTGGGATTTTCTAGCGCGTGAAAGTAGTGCATCTATCGTAACAGCTGTAGAAGTGTGCGATGATTTTAAAAAGCACTTGGATGTGTTGGAATTATGGGATTATATCTTCAAAATGATTTAGTTGTGTGGCTTAGCAGCGAGGCGATAATTAGGCAACTTCAGGGAGAATGGTCATTCGGTATTTGGTGAGTTTTAATCGTCCCTTGCATTTATTATGATAAGCTTTTTTCTCAGGAGTTGTCTTCCTGCAATATAAGGATATCGTCAAGAAAAACTACTTGCCACTAGCCTTACGCTCTATGGACGCCCTGAAAGCACTCTTCGTGAAGTCTTTTCCTGGCAGGATTTCCTTGTCGCATTTTGAAGATGGTTACAAAACCATCTATATCAAAGATGAAGAAACTGGAGTCTTTTATCAACTCGAAGATCTGACGTAAGTTTTAATTTATGACACTGTTATAGCACAATACTAAAAACACTGGTTTAAAAGAGTAAGCGACTCCAAAGTTTTCTTGCGTTTGTGTTAGAAGTGTGAGAAATTCATTTGTTCACTGCGCACACCACTTATTCTATTTATTACTTAATTTCAAGATCTCTGGTGCGCACAGTAAGAAGTTATTTCTGGAGTAAATCGCCAGGTCTCAAACCTGGATAAGCAAGTGGCTGCTCGGTTTCTCCAAGAAATTGCGATACGAACTTAGTAGGAACATTTGTCAAGTTTATGTTTCTCTTTCTAATAGGGACGTTCTAGATAAATCCTTCCTCAAGATCCAAGAAACGCAACCAATCGACGAATCGCTCAGTAAAAGTGAACTGAAGCCGCAACGATTGCGGTCTCGTGCAGCATCAAATCGTGCGCGAACATTTACTTATCCACCAGAAGACGCACAGAATGGAGAATGCGCCATCCCTCAACAGGTAAACTTAAAAGTCATCTGCCTGCCTGCCTGCCTACCTACCTACCTACCTACCTACCTGCCTGCCTGGCTGCCTGGCTGCCTGGCTGCCTGCCTGGCTGCCTGCCTGCCTGCCTGCCTGGCTGCCTGGCTGCCTGGCTTCCTGCCTGCCTGCCTGCCTGCCTGCCTGCCTGCCTGAACGGAAAAAGGACCTTGTTGACGTACTCGTATACGGTATTCTTCCAGGACGTTGAAGTGCAGCCGAGCATTTCACGTCGCACAGGTTTTAACGGATCTATGGAGTTGGGCACTGCTGTTTCCCACGATTGCCATCAAACAAAGCCAACCCTGAGCATTCGCGCTTATGTCACTGAAGCATCTGACGAAAGCAGCGCCGATGAAGAAAGAGAATTCGCTCCAGTAGGCCGTAAGAGCTCTGACGAAAGGTGAAAATGAAATGCTATTTCTTATGAGTTAAAATCGGCTTTAAGTGAAAATTACTTGCTCCAATACGTAATGAACCCATAAGCTAAAGAGACCGTAAGCAGGCCAAAGTATCTGTCTTGTTCGCCGAGCTTACTAATTTAAGCACCGTTCAAGCAATAGAAAGCGATGATGTCTATTAGAGAGAGTATTAGTGAGGAGAATATAAGTTGAGTCGAAACGATATTGTGAAACTCCTCGAATACTTGAAACTTTCGGGCAGTTTGTGAGTTCTTTTGGTTCCATTGGAAGTAGGAGTGTGGCGAGTATGGAGGATCAGCTGGACGATCTGACGGCCTTGTTGAAGACTGCTCTGGAGGAGGAAGCAAGTGGCATTGCGCTGGAGTCAGCCGACTGCCGACATAAGACAGTACCTGGTCGTTTAGATCCCTCTTTCATTGAAGAGATGCGGAAGAAAGGAGAAGAAGAAGCTAAAAAGGTAAAGACTTTTTCATCATAACAGGCTTCATAGGATTTAGTCGCGTGTATGCATGTGCCTGTGTTAATTGATTCCATCAATAATCAGATAGTTTTTATGGCAGCACCCAGTAAGGAGCTGACGTGTCGTTCGAGGGCCGCATAAACTGCGCCGGCCTGCCAGGCATTCCTGGCCCTGCTATAGAAGCAATGCTCGTTACACGAAGCTTCCGCCTGAAGTTGTCAGGTGTGGCGTATGACACAGCTACTTGATGTACATCAACCCCGAATTTACTGTAATTAAATACCACTGTGCGAGCATTTTTACCTTTGGCGCTTCATACTCAACGTTTGAAGACATGACGGTTTTCAGTGGGAAAGCTGTGGTTCTACTGCAAATGGGGTGTGTTCTCTGCATGAAACAATGCATCCTCCGTATTTTTGAGCCGCAATACGCTTCTATGAATTCAAAAGGTAACTGAAGTACAAAAAAAGAAAAAAGAAAAAAGAAATAATAACAACAACAACGACATTTTTAGGTAGGGTGATATATGCACGGACTGCAAGCATAAATCGATGTTGGAGTTCCTTTGCGTTGTTAAGGGTACTCGGCGTATCGACACGTGATATCGCTAACGTAAGATCGAGGTTGTCATTTTTGAGTTCATTGCGCTCCTCCCTAGAAGCAGTACTTGTCCGTTTACTTCGTGATTTAGCCACGTGTCATTTCATAAACTGGTCGAGACGGTGGAGGAATTTAGACCGATAGGTGGTGAAATCATGCCCGTTAAAGAACTGCTCCTTGCTGTTTGAAAAAGCATAGCTGTGTAATGTCTTGCAGCACTTATACCATACATACGCTACCATTGTCAAGGCAAAAAACACGCATTTACGTAAGCGAGATAAGCTTATACTTTCGGAAGATGCTTTCGAGGAGATAAATGAGAAATCTTTTTACTTAGCTGGTTTCATAACCATTTATGTCTTTTTGCTTCAAGTGGCATGCAAAAAGCTATAATAGAAAACTCCGAATGTTCACTGTTTCTATGATGTTCTATGGTTCCTTGACAAGTAATTACACATTTAATGGGCATCTCTAAGATCGCTATATCTTTTGTCGATTTAACCTTTTTGTTCTCACAACTTGTTAGGTTGTATTTTCTGGCTATTATTATTTTATTGGTCTCTGGCAGTAAAACGGTTTCAGGTCTCCTTCCTACTTCATTAATCAGGTTTCGGTCGAACCTTGTAATAAGCCAGTTAGTATGACTTTGAAGCTCAGCATGCCGTTCTTGCAGACGTTGTTTGATACTTTAGAAAGCTTTTGATGACTTCTTGATGATGCATAGTTGATTCTGAGCATTGACTTTTCCAACGCTTTCACGCTCTTCCCTGCAACTCAAGACTTAACTCCCTCTGGTTTTTGTATATTTTCCCACTTGATTATAGTCCTTGGGAAGGCTATTCCAACCAACAGCGTTAGTTCTGGCCCAAAAGGAAGCGGAAAAGCAAGCGCTGGAAAGTCGCCCAAGTTCGAAGGTAATAATTAGAAGACACGCCACATCAGCATCTCCGGCTTTGGGTAGCTACGGTCGAAAGCTGCCGTCCTGCAAGGATATTCTGTGTCAGCAGACGAGTGTACACGTGCGAGCTGAAAGCCAATGTAGACAGACCGAAAGGTTTGGACCAATTGTTGACATCAAAGCAAAAACTTTAGTGGACAACAAATCCGATGCTAAACTTCAGAGCGTACAAAATAGCGCTAGTGGTATTCACATGGACGCGAGGAACGAATCCAGTAACAATGGGAGGACAAAGCTCACTTGTCAGAATTCTCATACATCTTCATCACAAAAGGTCTTTCTAAACCATGATGCGAAGTTTTCAGATGCTATCCAAACTAAGCTGATAGATGCATGTTCGCGTGGCGAAAGTCGAGTTGAAGGTAGTGCAGTTGTGAACGGCCCGTCTTCGTTCAGCCCGTCTTTGTTCAGCCCGCCGCGACCGTCAGTGGTGGCGACGACTATCACAGGGCCATCGAGGTGTCGCGCCGTAGCAGAGAGCTTGGATTCGTCGACCTTCCAAGATGTGGCACATGCCTCAGCCTGTGAGTGAGTTCCAGTTTAATGACTGAGCGTAAAATTAATTTGTTATAGACCAAAGTTGAATTTTCATACTAATGGAATCTTGAAGCTTTGCACAGACTGCCCCTGCGAAATCAGTGCAAGTTTACGTAACGAAAGCGCTGAACTTTCAAATTGATTAAAATGTGTAGGATTTTTTCCCCCCGTTGTTGTGTTAACCTGGTTATGAGCTAAGGGTGAGGAGATTGGCATCTGCGTGCGTGTGTTGCATGAAGCCAGCCTGTTTTTTTTTTTGTCAGGTTTCACATGTGTGATCGTTAGATTTGAATGTTTCAGTTTATGACAGTCAGAGTGCGAAGGCAGTCAGAGGATGCGCTGTCGCTGGTGTTGCTGAAACCAAAACATTAGAAGACTCTGTCGGCACCACGACTAGAACTCCGGCATTTCCTGTTATAATGTCTGCGGAGAGAGGGAAGGAGCTTAAGTCCTACATAACAATTGAAAGGATTCCCCCCAGTCATCCTCCTGGTACTCCAGTTGGATCCAAGTTGCCTGAATTGGTGACATCGCCTGACGTAGCGCCTACGTTTGTGACTGTACAAGGACTGGCTTCGGAAGATGTCAGTATTGAAGGGCATCCCAGAATATCACTCGGTTCTGTCACTCGGGATTTGGAAAATTTTTCCGCTAAAATAGATAAAGTGGAGCCGAAAGTTGCAACGTCGCGGAAAGCTGTCCTACTATCGACAGCAAGTCGAAGTAATTTAGATGATCTTGAGGATTCGGCTATCAAATTAAGAAGGGGAATGCGAGAGCTTAGGACTGCTTTCGGTGAGCTCCGTCTCGCGCACATTTCAAACGCCTACGACTTTAAAAACGAAATGCTCAAGGGAAGAGCGGCATTTAGACGCCACCTGAAGCAACAGCGCCCATCTGAGCTCGTGCTTTGCGATCAGGGTACGTCCGATCGTAGTCTTGCCACCATTCCGTTTGATAGACGTTAATGTTTAAGTTTATTTACACATTGCATATCTTTGCAATGTCTTGGTGAGTTTATTATTATTTCCTCTTGCAGATTTGTGCTCTCTTCGAATAGGTACATCGCGTGTTAACGAGATAATGGGGTTTCTACGAGCCGAGAGAAATTCTTATCAAAGCGGCGTTGAGCAAGTTCAATTTAAACTGCAGTAGGTTGATTTGCTAATAAACTGCTTCTTTATCCATTCTTGCTTCACCGTAATGTTTGCCGTATCTATTAGTCGCTATTGACTCGATCACGTGCCAGAACTTTGATTGTCGTAGATCGAGAAAAATGCAGGTGGGCATGGGCGCTCCTCATAGTCTGGAGTTATCTACTTATTATTATTACGTACTTCGAGCTTCAACTAAGTCTGGTAATATTTTTTTGAAGGCAAGTTGAAGAAGGTATCGAGGAACTGCGACAACAAGTCGTCTTGCGAAAACGCGTTGACGATGCTGGCAAGCTGACAACTTTCAACGAACGGCTTCAGGATGTCACACAAGACCTGGCCTGCTCGAAAGGTACGTCCAAATATCACTTCTTTCTGCGACATGTGAATAGCCAGAATTGAGTGGTGCTAGGGTGTGCTCAGCTTCATCTGCTGCAAGACTGGGGAAATGCATGAATTTGTGACTTGCCTTTTTAACGACAACAACAACAAAAACAAGAATAAAAATTTATTTTTCCAGCAAATGCTTCGTATCCAAAGAATCACATGATGTATTATCAGGTTCCATCACATTACTTATTTGAATTGGAGACGTCATTTGTAGTCGGGGCTAGCAAGATTGAGGATGCCACATTGTTCCAGTCAGCGAAATACGCATACAAAATAAGTGCAAGCGAAGTGCAGGAATTCATTTAAATTAATCGAGAACAAAACAAAAAGAATGTTATAAAAAAAAAGAAATTAGGAAACAAGCCTAAGCTAAGGACGAGATTCTCATTTATTATTGTCGCCGTCACCGTCATAGCAGTGAATTATTTCAACGATTCGTTTGTACGGAATAAGGTTTGTTGAGTGAACTTAATGTATACATCCAGCATTGCAGTCTATCGGACCGAGCTCATCAGGATCAAAAGTAAAAAAATAATAAATATTCATTCAAACACAAAGAAACCTAAATACCACGTCCATACCAAGCTTACTAGTAAACAACTGAACTTTGTCAGCATTCCAGTATCTCTCGTCATGGCAAATATCAGATCTTAGCAGGACAAGCGGCTCACAACATACGGCTCACAGTATAATGGATATTTACTGTCACACACAGGAATGAACCGTTTCATTAAAAAGTCGGAGATTTAACTCCTCCTTGACACTTGAATCCGGAACAAGAGAGACTAGCGATTCATAAAAGCGGAGGTCACAGTTTATGTCATATTAAAGAAAATTAATTTTGAAATCACCCATGAATGTTACCAGTTTGTTTTCTTTTTTACTTTTCTCTCTTGCTTAGAACTTTTGTAGACATTTAATTAAAAATTCACTCGTAAATTATTTTTTTGAGGACTTTCTTGCAGACGGTGCCGCGAGGTTTTTCATTTTCCATTCCTTATAGATAAATTTCAGCGGCTGCATGACTCGTTGAAGAGAGTGCTAGTGACTGACCTTGCAGGCATTGTGCATGATGATGAGTACGTCACCTGTTCAATTTAGATTCTCATATTGTTTCTATCCTGTTCATCTTTTTTTTTTCATCTGATAAGCTGGAAGACTGACATAACTTTTGCTCCTGTGAAACGCTTCATTTATGTTTAATCTTTAGCTTGGCCTTTAACATACCCTAATTTTTCTGCTACTTCTTTTATCTTAGCACATACAGCTTTCGTTCCTTGTTTGCAGATTTATGAAGGGCGAACCTGTTTACATAGAATCACTCATCACTCGCGTGAAGCAAGCCAGTTCAACTCTTAACACGATGCAGAAGTAGGTCCCAGGCCTTCTATGTGCTGTACGCCTGGAAGCGAGCGTGTCTGCCTCTTTAAAATACGATGATCAAGTGATGCAAATAAAAGTTATTTGAATCGAAGTGCTTTGGTTTGTCGCATGTTAAAGTAAACATCAACTGGGTGGTGCAAGCCGTTATCAATTCAATTTCTTTCTCGTCGGCATCGGTATCGACGACATCATCTCATGGTCTCATGTCGGCTTGATTTCAGGTTGGCGAGCATTCAGAAAGAAGTACGCACTTCGTCATTACTGGATTGTCCTACAAATCTGGCGTCGACAACCACCCGCCTACCTGTAAAAGTCCCTTCTGAGGTAGGTCTTTTGGATGCCGGATAGGATATTAAACATTGCCCAGGTTTTGTCTGTGTGCGATGGCCAAACTTGTGATCACATAAATGCTTGAAAAATCATGCCTTTCCCGAGCTATATCACGGTTTAAGCAATCATGGATCCAGTGCCACAAACTTCAGACATACAACAAATAGCCAAAAAAATATTGCAAACTTTAACTCTTGTTGGCTCTTCTAGTCTTCAAATTCTAGGAAAGCCCTTAAATTTTTGCTTGAAAAATGTAGAAGTCAAGTGAAATTGGTTGCTCATTCCCATTGTCTTTTACACCAATTGCCCTGGAGAACGGGGAAAAACTCGCTGCATGTAGATTGCGTTGGAAATTTGAACAGTGTGGCTGACACGCAGCTGTTTGCCTGCAAATTTCTACTTCACGCAGAATGTGAATTTACATTTCGATTCGTCATATTTTGGAAATCAAAGCACTGGCAGTTTATCTCTTTTGTATTCGTGTACTCTAAATGGAAATAAAGGTCTGTTGTTGAGCAAAACGTATCGGTTGTGAGCAGCCCCTCCAAATTCTTTCAGCCCGAGGGCCACATTAACGGAGATACAGCAGGTGGGGGTCCGGATATAGAGTTTAAGTCAAATAAAGTACAATTAAAGCAGATTTTCTTTTTAACTGCGTAACAAGGACTAACTTATGCTGTCGTTATCTAAGAGCACCTTTACGCAGCATACACGAATGCATTTGTTTATAGGAATGATCAATTGTTTCTTGGATACCGAAATAGCGGACAACTCTGGCTTGAGATTTGATGCCAAGAACTTCAACAATGGCCTAAGATTATCATCCGATACGTTCATATTCTAATTGATATTCACGTAATTCATTCGTGAAACGTGCACTATTGTAAAGCAACTTGATGCAAAAGTCTTGACAGTCTTTTTGGACAAAAACCGGTAAAGACCCCCAAGTCCTTCCTTGAACTTGTCCATAAGAAGGCCATTTTCTTGCAATCCAATTAACTCAGTTCATTTAAACCTCAAGCGACATCTGCTTCAGATGGGTTTTGAAATACTCTGATTCTTCTGGCCTGGAATCCAAGAAAATAATAATAATAGAAATATTCATTTTTTTTTCAGGAGAGCTTCGTGCGGAGCGTGCGCTCTGTTCGGTTTGTCAATGGCGCCAAGTCAACGGAGTCCTGATTTGCTGTTCCTTTTGCATCAAGACCACCATATATTTTGTTAGAATACGAGTATTTTTTTTTTTAGATATCATTGTGCAATGGCGGGCAAAATTTGGTAGTTGGATTGTCCCATACATTGTAACGACTGGTTGCATACTACGAAGCGCTGTTCCTTATTTCAAATGTGCAAAAATAAATAATCCGTATAACTTTTTTGCAGGTGTGTTAAATCACTGCATTTAAATCGGTTTCATATTATTCTTGATGATGGTTTTTAAAAATGCCATGCTTATTAGCGCAGCGCTCTGCACGTTTTTCGTCGTGCTCTCCGCCGTTTGTCCTGTTGTTGTTTTCTGGTTGCTTGCGCGCGAGCGTTCGATTCCCATGATGCATCGCTGCCTGGTCCTTCTTTTCCATTGTTGCTGCGCGGGCGTTCGATTCGTCTCCACTTCGTATGCTTTTGTCCTTTCGCATGTAAACTGGTGCTTTTTAGCGTAAGATCTGGATTGATCGGCATCTCCTTTTCTATCTTATAAAAACTTCCACTTTCTGGGGTGTCACTGACTGATACAATCCGTTCACTCTTTCCATTATTTCTCCTCCATCTACTTGAATTGCAAATGGCAGTCAGTGTTTATCCCTACCTTAAATTTTGGTCCGCCACAGAAAGACCAGTGAATAGAAGAAATTTATTCTCTGTACACCTACATGAACTGCAGCAGATCGCACTAAGCTAAACCGCCCGATGCACACGGTTCCACAAGAAGATGCGTCAGTAAGCTTTGCTCAAAGAGCTTTCTTGTCTCTAGTTCCGTTGTAAATAGAGCGAACGCTTTTACAAACAAACTGCTCCGCTGCAGATTGACAGGATTTGAAGCTGACCTGATGCTGGTGAATACTGCCGAAGAGATGCTGATAAGGAGCAAGAAGCTGCTCCCTTCTCATCTGACTGTTAAGGTGTGAGATGCATATTAAGGAGTAAAGCAATTGAAACCTGAGTTCATCAATCTCACAGCTGGTGCAGACGTTGCAACTTCAAAAGCGTTTCAAGCCTACCACGCAATGAATTACATTGTTGGAATATGATCTGGAAATTATCTAATTTTGCGAAGCAGTGAAAATGCATCGTACGTGACGTGGTAAGCATGTTGGCTAAAATCCATGACAAGAACCATGCAACACATAACAAAAAATAGCAGGTCAAAAATTAACATAGATTCCGCAGAACCAAAGTTCTAAGAACTAAAAATATTGCCCTAATTATTTCCATTACAGGTGCACATGTATACACGAGCAGACCAAAATAACCACTTATTTTGTATTACTAAGTAATATAAAAATAATTACTTATTTCATATTACTAAAAAATAATACGAAAAGCACCTGCTAGAGAAAGTTTAGCTCTTCAAAGTTGAGGCTCTAACGTATTATTGTTCGTATCAGTAGAATTAAGTTTTACCAAACAACCGCTCCTACAGAGCAGGACTCATCAACGAGGTGAGAATAATAAATAGAGAATGAAAGCATGAAACCATTCTCAAGAATGAAGCAAATGGATGGTAGCCAACTGGGCAGAGATCATCAGGTCAATAGTCAAGAAGTACTAAACATCAACTCAAAGGGAATTCAGCTAATGTAACACGTTTATATGATACTGGCTTGTCTGCAACTGAAACTCCTTCAATATAATGCTACCTTTCGACATAACACATATTACATCTAAGCAGAGCATACGTCCAGAAAGGACCGAGGAAGCTGCTTTTAACACATGAAAATTATAATAAAAAATGCGCCAAAATGTTCTACCACAGCCGCAACAGTCAACTATGTACACAATAGTTAGACATGAGAAGCCAAAACAAAGACCTCACTTCTCGTCCAAACGTTGTTTTGGGATAGGGTATTTCGACATTGCTGTCATTCTAACAGTTGTAAAATTCATACCTTGAAATTTAATACCACTGAAATTTAATACCACGACGTCTTGATAGTAACAGAAGTTGCGGCGATTCGCTCTTCCGGGTGTTCATGTCGGAGGCTTCACGATTGAATAAATTGCTGGGAGATTTGGGCAGCTGGTTATTGTGCCCGTCATGCATTAAAAATCATCTTACATCTTCGAGTTTTTGCAACAAAATTATTTGCATGGAATGGAAGCGGAGGGTGACAAGAGGCCACAGAAAGAAACGTAGAAAGCCTTTCTGGTTCCGGTAGAGCGAGCTTACATGTTCATAACTCCGTTGCAGATGACAAAAAAATCAGAGATGATCTTTGACTCAGAGGGAAAACGACTGCGAAACAACATTTATCAAACGATTTTTATCAAGAAAGAAATCTAATTTTTGGTTGCATATATCAACTCCTACATGTTACTTCTGCTAAGTTTGCTGACGAGAGATTACTTGGAATTCTCGACAAATTGGTGATTCTAATGGGTGATTTTAACGTACATCAGCTGAATTACGATATTTCCAGTCGTGAGACGTTATAATATTTAGCCAAGTAGAACAAAGCTTCGATCACAAACACGTAAATATATTTACCAACAGCATGCAGTACGATACAAAAAGTCGTAACCTAACTTGCTCTATTTCTGATCACTTCGCGCAGTTCGCTGTATTTACTAATCAGAACCTAAAAGTTAAGATGAGTACAAGGACGTCAACTTATGGTCCATCGCACAAGAACAACCACAACAGCAACAGTCTCTTTTCCCCCAAGTGCGTATAAAAAGTTACAGAGAAGTTGTCAAAATACGTCACACAGTGAGAAGGGGAGCCCTTTTTAGCAAAGCTAATCAGAGTTGAAGAGCTCCCCTAATACTTCTTGAGAGAAGTATCCGTGCATAATCAAATTTTAATAATCATTAAAAACGTTAAACACAGCATCGTTCAACAGCTTCTGTCATAGTTTATGACAAATTTGGGTCAGGCGGTTTGACAAAGGCAATAATACAAAAATGTCTCTTCCTTGGGCAGGAATAACTTCAGGCACGCTTCTGTATGTAATCGTTCCCTAGTACTTCGAAGTAAGGAGAGGAAATAATTGTCGTTTAAATAGTACTTTACTAGTACCAATCTTTACCTCCAAGTCAATCGACATATATAGAGTGTGTGGGCCAGTGACATTAAATGATCGATAACCGTAAATAAGGGTATTTGTTCTGGGCACATGGAGCATTCTACGTCCGTCAGTTCTAGTGCTTCTAGAATGTGATCGCACAGAGAAGAGAGATTTCAGAGACATCGGTTAGTCGCCATTTTCCAGTCGTACATGAACAGACATTTGTGTAGTTCTCTTAGATCCTTAAGCTTAAGAATTTGCAATTTAGCAAATAGGTTTGATGTCGGAGCATGATAGTCAGAAGAAGTGATTATTCTTGTCGTCTGTTTCTGTATAAGATATAGTCTTTGTAGAACCGTTTTACTAGCAAAACCCCATACGAGGCAACCATATGTCAGGTGGAATTGACATAGGCTGTAGTAAAGACTTTTAAGGGTGTTGAACGGCACATAGGGGGGTATCGTTGATAATATTGCAGCTATTCAGTTTCTTAGAGAGTTTTGTGGCATGTGCCTTCCAAGTCATAGATTAGTAAATTAAGACCTTTAGATACTTTGCCTGGTGGGACAAAAATAATTTTGTGCCTCTAAGGACAAGTGTTAGCCTGAAGTCAGCTCTTTTTGCTAGGTGGCTTGAAAAGTGCAAGGTCAATCTTTTGCGCGTTCAGTCTAAGTCGTTTCGCACAAAGCCAGTTAGAAAGTCCTAGGTCTTTAGTTGAGGACTTGCGGATTACCTTAAACTATGAGTCACATAGTACGACATTGGTGTCATCAGCGAAGTGGTGAGTTGTCGAGTTTGATAGGCTATGTCATTGATGCCTATCAGGAAGCGCAATGGTCCGAGCACGGAGCTTTGGGGAACTCCATAATTTACCTCATAGGCGTCGGAGTCAGCTAAATCAATCTTCACGAACTGGGTACGGGCGGTTAGAAATGAAGCGAACCAATCATTTGCATGAGCTCGAATACCATATCGTTCAAGTTTTTTTAGTAATATATTATGACTGACTGTATCGAATGCCTTCTGCAAATCAAGAAATACTCCGCAGGCAAACTTATTTTTCTCTAGATTAGACTTAATTAACTCAACAAGACTTACAAGTGCGTGACTCGTAGAATGCTTTTTACGAAATCCAAATTTCAACTCACATATTAAATTATATTTCTCTAAGTACGAGTACAAACGATCGTGCAATACATTTTCAAATATTTTACTTATTATAGAGATCAGTGCAATAGGTCGGTAACTGGAAAGAGATCCAGGTAATCCTGGTTTATTAACGGGGATAACCTTCGCAACCTTCAAGCAGGTTAGAAAGCAAACTAGTGCAAATGACTGATTGATAATAGAGGACAAAAGATGTGCGATCGCATTTTTAGCTATTTTTAGCAGTCGCGTTGGTATACTATGAGGCCCTGATGCTTTAGACATTCACATGTCTGGGCAATTGTCTTAAATATTTCAATAGCCGTCGTGTCGGGAATGTACATTCTGTGACTGACATTGGACTTAAAGTAATATTTTAACTCGTGCCTTGTAGCTTTGATATTGCTATCAGGCGACAGAAGAGAAGTATTCGTTAAGTACGGTCGCGATGTCCTTAGGTTTAAACGAACTGCATCCATTGGATGTTACTGCGCTGGGTACAACACTAACATTATGCTTTGATATTTTGATAATAGACTTTACACCATCCCATATTCTTTTTATGTTATTATTTTCAAAGTAGCCACGGAAGAGTAATATTTTACTTGTCCGCAAAAGGACCACAATAAGGTTACGATAATTTTTAAAAACCAGGAGGCTTTTTGATCGATACCAACAAGCCCCGACTAATCCAAGGCTTCTCTTGTAACGTTACTTCTTTACGAGTAAGACGACGAGGTAACAGGAGCCATAACATTTAGGGTGCCTGTAATGGCTGTTAGAACATTTTTCATTGAGGTATTAAGATGTTGATCAGTTAAAAAAGCCCAATCGATTCTTCTAATTTCTTTCAGGAAATAGTCTTCTCTAAAGTTTTTGTACGATCGACCAAATTTCGGTATGGATAATTTTTCCTCTTTTAAAATTGTAATCGTTAAAAATCGAGAAATGTGAAAATGATCTGATATTTTACTAGTTTTTTTTTTCCCACTAATTGAGCTGTATTTAAGATCGTTAGTGAAAATGATGTCAATAAGTGCGTGGGTGCAAAACACTAATCAAAACGAGTTTATTAAGGACTATCCAGTATTGATTGGAAGCTCCTGTTTACGGGAAAAATTATTCCACGCGCATCTTTATGGACAAAATTGACGATAGCAAAAACCACGAAGTACAAATGACATTCTTGAGTTAATAAAGGTTAGAGATCAATGTACACAGTCGTACATGAAACGAAGCGACAAAAACAAAAGGAATAAGTCTTACGCGATAGATAAGAAGCAGCGAAATTCTGTCGTAAGAAAAATCAGGAGTAAAATTATTCAAAATTATAATTACTTTATGCGACGGAAGAATAATATCAAGCTAACATGCAACGGCATTAAATCAGTCATAAATACAAACAAGAAAAAGCTTACCTCAAACAAGTTATAGGCCCAGAACAGCCACCTGATAACAAATCACCTTAATCTTGGAAATGAATTTAATGATTATTTTTCAACTGTCGGGAAATCCCTTGACTCTGAATTACCAAACTCGCCTAAACGTTTTACGAATTGCGCCGCATTACTAATAGTTTATTTCTAACTTCTTGTTTTTGAATCTACAATAGGCTCTTGATACCGTCAAGCAAAAAATTATCATACAAAAGCTTAAGGTATATTCGTGCATTACGGTACGGTATTGGTGGAGTTCGCTTATCTTGGTTCTCTTCGTATCTTATGAGACGAAAACAGCTCGCGTCTATTGAAGATGACTCTTCGGAGATTCGTTTTGTGGACTTTGGTGTCTCCGAAGGCTTCGTATTGGGCGCTCTGCGGTTTCTTGTTTACATCAACGATTTTCATACGTGTTTGTCATCTGCTTTCTCACAGCCTGAGGCACAGGCTAGAGTCTGCTAATTTGTATCAATCGATTAATATTCATCGACTTCAAGGCTTACGGCTTTACCAACTTAAGAGCTTAAACGCATTTCCGAAATTCAAATTACTGCTAACAAGTAACTCATTAAGTTAAGAAGGGTGCTTAACTTGCCTTGCATTCATTGCATTGATGTAGAGCTCATCGTGGAGACAAGGCTGACATATCCGATGGTGTAGTAGAGGATACGTCCTCACAGTCAAATTAAGTATTTAGCATGAAGGTCATGTTTCACGATGAGTGGGAGATGCGACGTAATGTAATCGGATAAGTCTTTCACAATTTGGACATTCATCTTTGGTATTTAATTTCAGTGAGAGAGGCTAAAGTGCTTCCAAGACACAATACGTAACAAAGGCAAAAACGAAATCACAGAGACAAAAGCCGAGAGCGAAACTGCGGGTCGGCCAATTGGGCAGCATGGGTTAAGAAAGGGCCGTAAAGCGATTTAAGCACGTAGTACTTACCAAAACGGGCATTCGAACTGTAAATGAACATCATAAACAGTTCATCTGAATTCAGAATTCGACGATGGACAAGCCTGGGGCATGATAGGTTGGGCTGCAAGAAGCCGCTTGGAGCAGGAAGGACGATTAGTCCAGTCAAGCTCAAATAAGGACAAAAATTAGGGAAAAAAATTAATATGCAAATACATCAAAGTGAAATCAACGGTAAAACGTCTTGCTGCAGTGAGTGCGAAACTTCGCAAGACATTCGCATGATCGCATTAAAAAAAATAGCTCTAAATAAATATTGCAGCTTGTTGCCACAAATTGCCGAAGCAACAATTTGGAGCCAGTGTGCACAACATGTGCAAACTTGCTTCCCTTGATAGAAAATCATCAATAAGATAAGAAACACAGTACTGCCAACTTGCAACAGGTTATTTATAGCGCACAATCTGCATGCAAAAAAAAACAAAAAGAAGCTTATATCTGGAAAATGGTTCATAAACCATTATTGCATGCACTGTTCCTAGGATGTGAAGGCCCGAAAAACCTCTAACAACTTGAAATGCGAAGCCAGATCAGCGCCGCTCTCCTCAGCAAAATAAAGTTTTTCCTGAACGTTTCCATGGTGATTCCTTAAGCCTTCCACAAATCTTTTTTTTTCTTTTCCGATCCAGGGTCTGCTACTGTCCAGGATTTGATAAGGCGTCACATGAACGCGAATATTAGCTACCGTTGCGGCTGCTTTTTCAAGCACATGGGGATTATCAACCCAAGCACCATGCTGGCCAGAGTGACCAGCATCTAAAAAATGCATGGTATCGACCCTCTTGGCAAATGCCAAAAGAGCGTTGTCATTGACCTCTTCCAACGACCTTAGTTCGTACAGGAGCTGATTCAACACAACGCAACCTTTACTGAATCCAACCAAAGTGATGGGCATGACGTCTTCGCCACAAGCGACTTTAAGGCCAACTAATAAACAAGGCAAACAAAAGTATGCACGCACCAATGTAGAAAAGTACGAATGTACGCAAGTGTATGCATGCATGTATGCATGTATGCATGTATGCATGTATGTATGTATGTATGTATGTATGTATGTATGTATGTATGTATGTATGTATGTATGTA
>QQSS02192748.1:0-12952 GCA_003687565.2 Craspedacusta sowerbii
TAGATAGATAGATAGATAGATAGATAGATAGATAGATAGATAGATAGATAGATAGATAGATAGATAGATATAGATAATCATCTAACAATCTAACATCTTATGTTACAGAAATTTTGTTGCACAGTTTTATTATTATTATTATTAATTATTAATAATAATAATAATTATTACTATATAATTAATATTATTTCGTATTATTGTATTTATTATTATTTTCGGATTTCTTCGGTTCGGGGACACTAGAAAGAAACCTGGAATAACTGTTAGACTATATGTTCACAAAGCTACTTCTACACTCACTCTGTCTTCCTTACATTTTCTGCCTTTATATACAACTTTGCCATAGCATACCTACTCCAAATTGTAATTATGCATTAATGATACTAAGACAAATTACGTACTTTAAAGGTGTTAGGATCCGCTTGCAAGATTGTCCGTTTTACTAAATATCGTTCAATATTTACAATAATAGTAGACGAGTAATGCTGCTTGTTGAGCAATACGGATCTTAGTGCTCGTTCATGGAGCAATCCATGACAATTCTTATTATTTTGTTTTTTTGTATGCAGACCGAGATGTTCGGGTCACCCACACGCTCAATATGAAATCACAGAATTTCAAACTTACCAAATAATTGGCGTTTTTTCCCCCGGCCTTCTTCCCCAACTAAATAATATAAACCGATCGAATTGCAGTGTCTGTTGTCCTTAGATGAGTTGCGAGAGACCATGCGTATCTGAGGTGACCTCTTTTGTGCGAATCCTGCCTGTATCGAGCCAACGCTGAACGTGGAACAGGAACGCTGTTTCGAACCGTCTATGGCGATCTCGACAACACTCTAATAATTTTTTCTCGCTGTTGTTTTTGTTGTTGTTCTTGTTTATGTTGTTGTTGTTTATGTTGCTGTTTGTTGTTATTGTTTTTGTTGTTGTTCTTACGGCGATACATTAAGCCGATATATTCAAATGTGGTGGGATGTCTTAAGAGGCATGTTTACAGCTAAACTTCGTTTAGTATTCGTCTTCATTTAGTAAGGAGACTGCGGAGTATCCTTGAAGACTGGTAAAACCACAATTTCGTGCCAATGGTAGGATTGTCTGAACGCAAAAAGTAGTAATACAGGTTTGAGATACTCGGACGTTGCGAAAGAACTCAAAATTAGCGTCATAATGGAGGATAATAGACAAAACTGTTTGCAAAAGTTCTGCCGTCGAGTGACGTGAAGGAGTCGCATGTACTACGTATAAAGCAAACTGAATGTATTTGCCGTAGTACCGCGTGTTATTTCCGATTTGGCCGTGAAATCTCCGGGCTTTTTCTAGCCCGCAAAGGCGCAAATTAATGGGCTGGGTCTTACCTGCGTTTCTCGGTTTAAAAATCTAGAACGTACCAGACAAGCCAAAGCTGCAGCATCATTGCACTCGCGCAATCTATGGAACTGATCTTTTCGCGGGTGGTAATACCCGACCAATTTAACTGGCGACGGCGGTTTAACCTCATCTGAAGTAAACAACCTCATACCTAACTGGAGGTTCTGCGAGCACGGCGAAGTTTTAATACGTGACCGGTGGGTAGTTGCAAACATCTGCACTATGCGCTGGATTAAAAGAAAGTAGCCCTGTTATCCAAAAACGCTACGAGAAGGAAACTGAAACTAAGAATTTTCAGTCAGGAACCTCGGGGAAGCAGCTTGCGACCCTTGTTCACTTCCTTAGATCTCGAAGGCCATCTACTTCGTAATACCTTGCAACATCAACACTGCTACATCCGCTTGACGCAAACGAGGAAGGCTCGACATGAAGACCTGGTGAATAGAGGAAATTTCTCGACGGTTCGCGCACACTTCCTGGGCAAGAGCAGGCGCTGTTGATGTTTGTGTGCGGTCTTTAATCCCACGCGCGATATTGTAGGAACTCGCGCTCTCGATTTGAAATTCTAAGCAGCAGTGTAACTAAAAATGTAACTAGCAATGTAACTGAATACAAGACGAATTCACCATGCAACCAAAGCCTTTATAAATAGAATGTAGAGAAGAAATAGAGACCCTCGATGCGTAAATCTTCAAGGCGCAGTCAAACCGCCCTTCCGCTACGCATCCTTTATTTGTCATTTATCAGCTTCATAAACCCCGTTCGACAAAGCCTACCCCACGAAGCCCTTGACGTTCTCTGCTATCAGCGTTCACTGGCGATCACGAGCAACATCGACTTGCTTACTAGCAAGTGCAGGAGGTTTTCTGTATTGTGCGGCGTTTGGGAAAACGAGGACCAGGCAATATTATCAAGGCAATATTATCCATTTTATCCATGCCTTGCTATACCAGCAACTCGCTGTTGAGCCAACTAAACGTAGTTGCAGATTTACGATGTAGATTTAGAATCTCCACGATGAGTCATTGGAATCGTCAAAATCTAGATTTGGAATCTAAACTGGATTTCTACTTCTTATGGCACGAAAAAGCGAACCGAATTACGAACGACGCTAAAATTAGTTGGGGTCTCGCCGAGCGTTCAATAAAAAAAAAAAACGGGGGGAAGGATGAACCCCAACACCAAAGAAACTATCACCATTGTCACACCGGAAGATATCGCATCGAGATACGGAAAAAATATTCATAAATTACAACTTGCAGCAGCCGCGGCGCTCTCAAATGATTCAGACCAAAATAAATCTCTACAAATACCGAACATAACCAACTGAACAAAACAAACATGTCCGGCAGGTCGGGGAGGGGGCACCATCATAAATTATCGCCATAATTTATTGCATAATATAATACATGGAGCGAAAAGCCAAAGCGAAAAAAAACCTGACCGAAAGGATAGAATAGGAAAGGGGTGGGGGCCGATGCTTGAACGAAGCACAAACATCGTCTTAGTTTTGCGATAGGCTACATAAATACTCTATTACATCTCAGCGATTAAACTCGCCCGGTAACATCATCAAGCAAAAACAACGTGTTTGTCAGGGCATGCGATGAACTCGACGCGAATGGGGCGCGGGGGGGACGAGCTCGTGTCGAACCGCAGCGGCTGCGCTAATAAAAGCTGAAGGTTGAATGAGACCACATGCAACGATGATCGACTGGTTTCGCCCAGGAACAAACAACTTCATGTCGAAGTTTGCACAGTTGACCCAAAGACAAAAGGGATTTCAGTCTGCAACTTGAGCACCATGCCAACCTTGGCATCATGCACGAACCAGCGTCAAAAAGAATACTCTTATCGACAAACCCAAGGGTGGTCTAGGAATGTGCAAAGTGGGCAGAAAATAAAAAAGACGTCATGTAACTTTCAGCAGCTGAAAAGGATAAGTGGAACAGCGCACCGATTTTAAGACTAGGCGCCTTTTACTGATAGGTACAACAGCGAAGTCGCAACAACAAAATAAACAGTTGGTTCGTTAGAGGCTCGAACCATGTCAAGCGTCCGGTGAAGAAGACGCAACACAACAAACCAGAGCCGGCCACCTGCACAAAACCCACAAAGCCTTATTGCCAACTTGTCTGCTCAGCAGCCACGTAAAAAAATTAAACGAAATAAACTCCGAAGTAGCATCTTACAAAAGAAAAAAGTAAACGCCGTCAAATAAATAGTCAAATTAAATATAACGACTCGATCGAAGAAAACGACGAAGCGAAGGGGTGGCTGCAAAATAAATCTCGATCTCTCTGGAAAAAAAAACTTCTAAATCGTAATTCAACATAGGATTATATTAACATATTTCGATAAGATAAACGAATTGGTCATGCTCCCGACAGCAAGGCCATGCCGCAACTTTCGAGCGTCGATGAAACCCCACATGACTGAAGCGTGCTCTGGGCACGTGGGCTTAAAACTAACGCAAAACGCGGGATGGACCAAGCAAGCTCCCTGGCCAACGTACTCACTCGACATATCCCCATCTCCTCGTATTAATCAAAATTTAAAACTAGCAACCCACTATACAAATCACTTCTCGGAAGGGCCAATTTTCAGTAGGCACCCACTACCAGTCTCGAAAGTCCTCCACCGTTGCCTAGCCCGTCCCTGCGTGAAATCACAACGGGATTTACGCCGTTAAGACCAAATATAATCATCTGCTTCCATTTTTCTCCCACCTCGCCATGCGCACCATAAACAGGATTAAAACTACCGTGGTCTAACACACGAAGCGGCGTACAGGACTCGCGCACGCGTGCGGGACACGGACTAGGTTAACCACGCCACGAGTGACAACGATTTGCTTATTGGCGCTACCCTGCTTTCCCTGGCGAGTGTTGTTAGTACGAGAGATAGCGTCTCGAGTAAAGGCCAACTTTGATGTTGATGTGGATATATTTTATTTTACTTTTTATGTTTAATAGAAAATCGTCTTCACCAAATATAAATAAAAAAAACAACCAACGCATCGTATAGCAAATTATAAATACAGAATAACTCACCAAGAAACCAAATCGTATTCTAAACTTCGGATACTTCTTTCGTACTTAGAAACCGCGATGCAAGGAAAATTGCAAGCGCAATGGCTTGCCATCCACCTCCCTTCGACAGCAAAGTCCAAACATCAGGACAAGGGGCGTTGACAAATTCAGGCAACCCCCCATGTCGTATAAAATTCGTCACCAAAAAAAATTATATTGCTATCCATAAATAAATCGTGCAAATGAATTCTCGCGCACGTTAGATCCCCAGGTGGGTCAACCGCGGAAATTTTGATCTCCAGCTTACTTACCGAATGAATCCGAAGACGGGAAGGCGACCCATGCTGTCTCGTGCTCCATCGAGCGAGTCGACTGGCGAAGGTGGACCCGACCCTGCCGAATCACCGGTGGAAACATACGACCCGCAGTCACCGCGCATGTCGGACGTTCCCAGCAAGGCATTGTCGCGGCTGAGCACGGCCGCGCTACGTTTAAGCGCTGCCACTGGGACGGACATGCGCTCAGATCGCTCCATCCCAGGAGGCGACCTGGGTTGGTGGAAGTCCCCGGCCTCTGTGACGGGGTACAGGCTCTCCGCAATGGTAGCCATGTGACCGAAGTTTTGACCGCACACCGCCAGAGGCGCGCGATTGATGTGCGATTCGTCAAAAAGGAAAACGTCTCCACCGTACCCGGGGCTAGTCGGGGGCGTCAGACTGTTCCCGAACGGGGATGGAGCGGCGTCAATCAACGGCGACGACGAAGTGGAATCTCCCAAACTGGACATGGAGTTCGGTCGGTCTGAACCGAGGGACGGCAGACGCTTTTCTTCGTCGTTGTGAATGAAATGGCAACGTGGTCCGTACGGGCAGAAACCGATGGTGTGGTACGTGCGGCAGTACTCCGTCTTGTACTTCGGATGGCGGTTCAGACCGCGCAGCTCGTGCATGCCGTGGGCGAACTGGCACTTGTCGCCGTACTTGCACGTGCCGTTCTCCTCGAACGGACGACACAGTTCCGTCTTGTACCTGCTGGAGTTACTCGAGCCTCGCTTCCGGTGCTGTGCTTCGATCTCCTCTTGGAGGCTGGCACTTTGGGCTCGCTCCCGCAGCAAGGCAGGCGACATGTTGCCATAGATCTGCTCCTTCGGCGATGGCGGCATCGGGAAGAAATTCGAATTAGCAGGAGAAATAGGCGCTTGCTTACCGATAGGTACTGTCAGCGCAGTAGAATTGGTCGAGTGCCGTCGCGATAGCAACGGGTTGGTTTGCTTGCGTTCAAAACGCTGCCGCAAGTCCAGTGACGCAGGTCGGAGTTTACTCTAAACGGCAAACAGAACAGACTTAGCACGTCAAGAACATCCCACGCGTTTTCGCCACGTTAAGTGAACGCTCGCAACGCCTACTAATTGCAAATCGCTACTTGCAAAAACCACCGCACAAAGTTGGCAGATACAAATACAGCGCGCACTCGAGCTTGCCACCGCGACGTTGCCACACTCAATGCGTTGAAAGAAAAATCAGGTTTGAACTCTAACCTCGGCTTCGCGACTCGAATTTCACGTCCGCAACTAGCGAAAGCCATAACCGAACTCGTACACAAGTCAGAAACCATATGTAATCCCGTTTACGCGCTTACAAACAGCTGCACTCCAAAACGCAGTAAGAAAATGTCAGCATACGAGAGCACGCTTAGTCAATATTCGCTCACAAGCAAGAAAACATCAGCTCAACCACGACTATTGAACACGTGCATGCGACCACAGCAAGCGACCAATTAAAACACAACAACTTCTACCAACCTGCTGAATTACGTCGTTAATATCGTAGAACGACGAGACCATTGGCGTAGACATCGTTGAATATTTTATTCTCGCTTAAACGAAGCTCAAAATGATCGACACTAGTTCATATAAAAATGCTCGCATAGAAAGCGCCAACTTCGCACAAAGGCACGTGATGTTTACGGTTCGACGTCCAATTCCCACTGGGTCCAAATACGATCGTCCGTTCGAATATAAAGCGCGCTTCAATTTACTTCGCAGGCTCGAATTGAAAGGCATACAGGCGTGTCGAATTACAAAGATGTCATTGAGAAATGATTGTGTTAGAGACGCTAATTACTATTGTTAGCGGTAGCGAATGAAAAGCTTGGAAGCCTGAAAGGAAGTTGGACAAGAATGCCATTCATTTAAACCTAATCAAAATATCGCCTGCTGGGAATTGGGTCTTTTTGTTAAGCGAGCCAAAAAATTCTTTGGTTGGAGCTGTCCTGCGGGGGGCAAGGGTTGTGCCTACGTTTTTCCAGGAAAACTTTCGGAGTGCAAAATTTCGCCAAAACCAGGTGCATCCACTAATGCATAGGCAAACCTTATACATTCCTTACCTTAGCTCCCAATAAGAGAGTATTCCTATCAGCTATTCGCTTTCAACATTCTGGAAAAATAGTTTATGTCTTAACTACTAGCCGAAAAAACGATGGCAAAATTTTATAAAACAGATTCTTGCTCGAGTTAAGTCGCGCAAACATTAGCAGCCTTCCTTGCTTAAAAGCTAAGCGCTGTAGTGATCGGAAACAAAGACTTATTATTTACGCGACAGTTTGGCTGGTAATCAGGTATCTGATTCTTATGTGAATTCATTGAAAGTCTGTCGACAAGCCCGCTGGTACCAAGCCCCTCTAAACGGTTCCATGCAGATTTCGAAGGATTTGCTGTGAGCTTTCGATGCACAACCAATTGCCTAATCATTTAAAAAATTTAATCAGCAACCCCCGTCTCAACTAATTTTAGCCTTGGCCAACAGTGGTTTCGACAGAGCTAAGCGAAGCTAAACGTCAAGCAATGTGGGCTCCGATAACAAGGCCCTATTCCGTTCTGGTGCCAGACTGTCGGCGATCAACAAAGGTTGGATATAATTTAAAAAGTGTACGCATACTCCGATGAATGCGTTAATAATATGTGACTTGGCTACGTTCGCTGATTCTTTATTTACCAGTTTTGCCTAAGCCAAAGTCCGAATCAGGGGGGAGGTGAGAAGGCCCGCAGAGCTAGCTGTAGGATAACTTTGTGTGGTTTTCTCATTCACCACAGGAGAGACAGAAAGGGCCTCCCGCAGATATGAGGGCGGTGTGACACCTTGGTAACGAAACTTCCTCGCTCCTCGATCTTGTAGTCTTGCAGACGAGATCTTGTCAATCAAAGAATCGGGAAAACAAGCTACTCAATAAAAACAAATGCTGCATTTGATTGGCACATCAAGTCGCGTTTGCCAAACACCCGTGGAGTACTGAACTCCTTTATTTTTTTGATATTCTTATTTTATTTTATTTTATTTTATTATTTACTTTTTTTTAGTCGCTTCATGAGGAACACGTTATACGAGCATGACTCCGACAACAACAGCTTACGCTTAAGTCTTGCGGAGAATATCGCTGAATCGCAAATTAAGGAAGTGCTGAGACTGAAGCCATAAACCCGAAGGGTTCAGGAAGAACACACGTATTCAAATGATTGCGGAAAAAGTCTCCAAAGATAATCGACTTCAAATCTTGGCCTAGTTTTAAGGCCGCGTCTACTCTCAAGAGGAATAACAACACGTCTTAAGGTTTGCGAAGACCGATAATTATCGTAGCTAGCCGAGAGACTCATGATCTCATGGCATCTTCCGTCATCAGATTGCAGCATTGTTCAACATTTTATCTCGAGAGACCCTACAAAAAGACGCTAAAGAGCGACTAACCATAATGACCCTTGATTGGAAAGTTTGGTAATTCCTCGATTGCGTACTCCAATCCTCCTGACGTAAATCGGTAAAGATTCATCGCGGGGGGGGGGGGGGGTTGCGTAACTGGCCTTGCCATGCCATCCTGTATGTTTTCTTCACATTTCGAGTTTCTTATTCAATAGTCACTTTCGCCGTCGCAACGGTGGTCCGCAAAACTGAGCTCTCTCTCCATTGTGAAGTTATCAAGTTTATGGTAACATGCGATTCATAGCTACAACATTCATAAAAATTTGCGCAAATCTACCTGTGCTACGTAAGCACAAAAAATGCTCTTCTGTATTAGCATCTATTCGCGCGTTATTCCCGCGTTTTTCTGGAAAGGTCTTTTTAATAGTTTTACCCTGGAAAGCGAACAAAATTTTATATTTTTAAGATATGCGTACCAACATACCGCAACATCAGATAAACCACACACCGTGCGGTCTCGATTATCCAGCCTTCTTGCACTTCCTAACTCATACAGGCGCACGGGGTCGCCGAGATGCGAGAGCTATCGACATGTTCAAACTTTAGGAAAAGGAAAAAAATGTGCTGTTGAAACTTCAAGCATCCTGGAAGACCAGCTATTTTTCCTCAAAGCTATTCTCGTAGTTGGCGCGGCACAGAACTTCGTTATTTCTAACCGGATAGCATCAGTTTCCGTTGTGATGAAAGCAGTGTCTTATGACAAGAAACAAGGAGAGACACCCCCAAATGTGTTGCAAAAAAAAATCGGATAAAAAGAATTTTTTGCGTGACCAATGCCCTCGTTCTGGAAAAGGACCAACATGGCTACAATGCAGGACACACTTTGAATTGTTTGCGAGATGACCGGAAAACGTTAATTGCACACCCTGGCGCCAACGAGTCCTAAACTACGCAATTAAATAACAGAGCTCTAATATCTGATTAAACCGTGCTAATTATAATCACCCAATTCCGAGCGGAAAGCTTTATCGTCGGAAACCGAGGCTGCAGCCAGGTTGAGCCAAACCCTGCAAACATTTTTGCGCGATCAACATATTTGGGAAGGAGGCTGTTTTGTTATTTTTAGGTATTCGGTGACTTGCTATTTCGTAGGGTGTGCTGTTGCCTTTCTGACGAGCACATCGAAGACTGAACTTCCTCAAGAATAATAAATCGGGCCTAAGCAACCCACTTCGGCAGTTGTAAATCGGGCCTAAGCAACCACCACCACCAACAACAACGACAATAATAATTTTTGCTTCTCCCCGAAAGCATGCCGAAATATACCTCGTACACAATAATTATATAGGGTCACTATGCGGGAAGGAGAACTTATTTATATAAGCAGAGCTAATGAATAGAAGATGCCTTCAAACACCTCATTACGTATAGATACTAACACAACCGTAGCTGAAAATATAAAATCTTACTAAAATAGCTAGCGTTTTCAACAAGCATGGTTCCAGCCTTTTGAAGTTGTAGCACAGTAAGCTCTAGCATGTACCTGTCTCTTGAGTTGTGCTTACTGATCTTGAGATCTATTTTTATGCCGATCAAGCGGACTATAAAACTTAAGGATCTATCCCCATATTTAACGATCTATGTCTTTGGCACGTCAAGCTTTCCAATGCCGCCATTACTTGTAGTCCTTTGAACTTCCTCTATAGACGTAAGGGACATGAGGCAATATGGCTCAGCCCCAATATTCCAGTTGTACATGAAAATAAATCTGTGGAGTTTGCATTTGTCATCAAGTTTAAGTATTATAGTTTAAGTACTATTTCAGCCTACTTCGAGAGTTGTAAATCGAGCCTAAGTAACCCTTTTGGAGAGTTGTACATAAGCCCTAGCTTTTTCCATAAAATCTTTCTTCGGACGATGTCCCGTTGCTAAGGGAAAGCGAAGCACGATCCTGTACGAAAAAGATCTCTCAACTCGCGAGAAGTAAAATACGCTTCAAATGAGAAAAACATTTCACAATTCGTTAGAAAGCATTAGTATCTGGTGAGAAATACGTCAGCCCACACGCCACCACTTCGTTGGTCGAGACGTGGGGACCAATTGTTCAGCAGAGGCATGGGCTCAACCATTCATCCAATATTATCCAAACCGTCCTCAAGAATCTGTCCCTGTAATTTTATTTATTTACCTTCTCTATTTTTTCAAAACATGGTTTTATTTCATGGTTTTCTCTTTTAATTAATTAATGCACTCGATGTCTCCAGGGCTTTTGAGCTCTTAAAGGGACTCCAAGCAGTCGATTGGTCAGTGAAGACTCAAACCAAAGGTCTCCGACAAGTCGCTTGGCCTAGACGAAACATATGTAAGGCTAGCCATTGTAAATTAGTCATTTATTTATCTATTCACTTATTCTAATAATTTCCATTACCGTCATTCAACCCATTGGATTCAGACCCACGTGGGTTGGTTTAAAACACTCGTGGTTTAAAAACTCAAGTCACGACGGAATTCTGGTCCAAAAACGTGAAAACTAACTGGTTCTCACTCCACAAGTTGTTTTGGTAGCTCTAATCTTTCAGCGACATCAAATCAGGCACGCATATATCCCATGATGCGTTGTAAATGCCACGGTGAATTCTCGAAGCGTTGGCGCCCGGCGAATTTCTAAGCATCTTCTGGCTTGTGCCCGATTGTCCAACTTTGCGCCTCGACAACAACCACTTTTCCGTAAATCTTATCGCTACTAACAAAATCAAATTACGCTAAAAGAACTGGACGCTCTTTTCCAGGGTGGCTACTGTGTTCATAGGAGCACAAGCAAGTCGAAAAGAAAGGAAAAGCGGACGCCATAGTTGGCGCTAAATAGCTGAAAGCAAAAACCAGCTAAATAGGATTTCGTATACAGCTATGGCGGGATGGCTGATAGACGAGCTATCAAAGACAACCAGCTTAAACGCAATAATCATTCAGTATTACTAATTTGAATACCACCAGCACAAGATTTGCTTGAATAAGGAAGGGTCGGTTTGAAGCATTATGGATTGCTTTATTCACGTTCATACTTTCCCATCGTACAGGCAAGAGGCTTTCTAGTATGCGTTGGAAACGCGATTTGGAATTCAATGCGACCACACTTCGTTGACGGGATGGTTATTTATGTTTCTAGAACAGGCGAGGACAGATACAAAGCAAATTGTCGAGCCATCATGCTTTATTCTGCATGGCATGAATTCAAAACCCAGCCATGTCTCCGACATGTTTACCATCCGTTTTAGATGTGACAACAACAACAATGATAATAAACATTAAGGAGAGACGACTTTAAAAACGATAGCATGGAGACCCGCATTTGTCAGAAACTGTGACAGAAGCTGGTGAACGATGTTTACTGTTTGTAATTGTTGCTATAATTTGATTTCGAGAAGTACTAGGGAGGCACTAAATACTAAGAAGTACTAAGTACTAAGTAGTGGTGGGAAGTGCTAAGTAATAAGCTCTTCAACTCTGATTATCTTTGCTAAGAGCCCTCCTTCCCATTGTGTGACCGATTTTCATAGCTTTTTGTAAATTTTTGTATGTACTTTCGGGAAAAGAGGTTGTTCTTGTTGTTGTTTTTTTTTTCAGACAATGCTGGGCAAAATTTAATGATCTAGGGTTCTCCAAGGAGACAAAATTGTAACGGACTCTTTGAGACTATTTTAAATCCAGCGGCATTTTTCACTAGCGAACGGCAGGACAACCAGAATTTCTCGCTTTGTCAATTTTATCAAGCTTAATGACGAATGGGAAAGTGACCATAATTGGTGGTATGGCAGACGGGTGAGTCTAAACATGATTGATAACGGGTTTGGTTGAAGGCGATTGCTGCGGGGGTTGAACCGCGACCTGCGTAATCACCTTTGCTTCCTGCCTGAAACATCGTGGGCGGGGTGGGTGAACGCGGTATGGAGGAACAGAAACTTTTCACTGTTAATAGTTGTCAAAACTACCGTGATTCAAAAGCCATTTTCGCAGGCACGCAGGCAACCGACATGAACCTTGGACACGGCAAAAGCTGTGTTGCGAAGGCCTAGACTATAGCACCAATTTTGAAGATCTTTTTTGGGCAACCCTGACCATGGTATCCGTTTTTACATGCACTATTTTTTGCTGAGGAAAATCACCTGATTTGCCACAGTCGATTTTCGATCTGGCGGCGTAGATGTCCACAGAAGCTTGATTAGCTGATAACGGTTTAGCCCAAACCTGAGCCATGGCGCGATAGCAGTGGGGGGGCATGAAAGAGCGTAATGAATTTATAAGCTAGATAACCGAGGAAAATTCGAATCCTTAAAATCCTATATCCAGTTTAAATCGATCTTCACCAATGCACCTTTTTGCCAGCATTCTCGGGTTTCTCCATAGGTAATTACCTCTTTACCTAATCCCTGCGTACCTGCCACCAGAATCCAAAGCAAAAAACACGTTACTGCTTGTGTACCAGGATAATGTACTGTATACATATACTCGAGGGATATCGCCAACTTGGATGGCTCCGGTTATCTGTTAAATGTCATTAGACATCCATCCTATAATTGACTGTGTGAGTGTTTCGTACAGGGTTGGGAGTACACTCTATTAGTTCGACCAGAGGTCTGAACGCAACTTAAAATGAAAGGCATGAACAAACATGCAAGTTGCATCTGTCTGCAAGTAAAGCAATTTGCTATAGCAGGGTGCCACTGCACGCTGAAACGGTGCATGGTTAGCAGCGAGCATAGATAGGTGATAAGCATGATTCAGCGTCATGTGAAATTGTTATACATATATATATATATATATATATATATATATATATATATATATATATATATATATA
>QQSS02192759.1:0-12948 GCA_003687565.2 Craspedacusta sowerbii
TAGATAGATAGATAGATAGATAGATAGATAGATAGATAGATAGATAGATAGATAGATAGATAGATAGATAGATAGGAGACCTACAGGAAACAGGATGCACCAGCTGAATTGGTACCTGTTCTTGCCATCAGTAAAGATGACCTGCGTAGTAAAAGATACTGGTTGTGGCGAAGAAAATCTCACTGTGCAGCTCAACGTATATGATTCTCTGGCACCAGCGTCCATGCAGCACGCTTGAATGATGCCGTCATTATTAACTGTGACGTCCAGCAAAGATAAAAGACTCCCATCATCAAGCTCAACGTCGGGACACTCGACTCGAAGTAAGGTGGCTCTGAAAGAAATTCCAGCTTTGGAAAAAAAGCGGAGGGCCACCAAAACTAAGCTCTTCAACATGTAGCAGGTGTAAAAGCACCATGCAAAAATAAAGCTTTATAACTCAGAAACATTATAGAAACAGCTCGCGATCTTGAGCGTAAAACTTTATAGAAAGCACATTTTGATATTCATAGCAATAAGGGTTGCTCACTTAAAACATGGGCATTCTCTCGCGTAAATAAATTGCAATATCTGGAGCAAAAAGCTACCTTCTGTATCCTGTGGCTATGATGTTCACATCCTGCGTTATTTCCGTTTGCAATGGGACAGCTTGAAGCACAACTGATTTTGGCTCAAAGCAAACATTGGGAGCAGCAAGTGTGCCAGTCAGTAATATTTCGCAGTAAGGGCTCCCTATTGCCCCATTCAATACCAGGGCAACCTTACCCTCATAGTCCCCTGGATCGTCTACAAATGGATAATAATTTTAAAATTACTATTTGATCCCAAGATAGACGCTCGCAAAAACATAGCACTTTTCTATTAGCCACTATAATTCCTTATATCCCACTGGTAGTCAATGGAATTCCGTACATCCTTAAGTAATAGTATCTTTTAAAACTTACAACAACACGCGATTTCGGGTTCCAAAAGAAAACAATCCACGCCTAACTGGTGCAGCAAGACGCAAATTAACGAACGTACCATCTGCTACTTCTAGTACTACTAGACCTAGCTGACAGTTGTATGTTTAAAGGATTTAAACTTAACATGTTCTGCGAATAGCAAAGCCTTCCCCAATATTTTACCAATGAAAATGAAAAATTCAAAGTACCTGGGGAGAAGAGGACACCTAACGCAAACGTCTCACCACTGTCCAGATCCATGGACTGAGTGAGCCATGAATTAATGTCCTGCTGTTGCTTGTATGGAGACCCAGGCTTGTAAACGAACTGAAATGGGGGTAATTTTTCCGGGTCTGCATACAAAGGAGCTACATCCAAGGACCAAGTCAGCCTTTCATGACTGTCGTTGAACAACAATATTTCCTGCAAGTTTGGAATATATGCGAGAAAACAAGTAAACAAAGCCTATTTAGGCAAAAATGTCACTTAACATATGCAAAAGAAGCAATAAACGTCTATTAAAAAATCAAACATGATATAAACAAGGATAAGTAAATGGTAATGTGATGGATCTAACCACTTGAGATACAACTTTTTTTCCGACATAATCTCCAGAGCTAAAATTTTATAAAATTGCGAAGTGTCTGATGCTTATCGTCGCCTTCCGTACTCAAATCGCTGGCAGCGCACGTGGACACCGCCAATGAAGAAACACATACGACACATACCTGCAATCTGCCAGACACGCTTTGAACATTTAAGTCAAAATAGCCTGAGGGCAAACTGAAGTGCAAAGCTTTAGTTGACAACTGCAGGGGAGCCCGTAGTCCTATGGCCTTGATGCGCCTACATGGTGTGGCCGAATCCAGCGCAACGGACTTCACAGATATTTGAGATCGAACTGTGCTAGCAGAGCTTACAAAATAAGAACAAAAATCTGTCACAGACATCGCGATTTTGCAAATAAGTTCAACCATCTCATCTGATCAGCGCAACATTGTTGATGCCGATCCATAGACACTCAAAATCGTTCAAATATGGAATCCGCTTCAATCTCGCTAACTTTCCCGGAACGAAAAGGAAAAAAATCTTTCGTAAATAAGACAATACAAAATACCTTCTTGTTGGTATTGGTGGAGGCTCTGGAGACATGGGTGGGCTGGGTACCAACAGGTTGTTTACAGATACTGGCAGATCAAAGTTGTATGCAGCAACCTAAAACATGTAAGAAACGAGAATCGGCAGGCAAGCAGGCTAGTGACAGAAAAGTTACGAGCGATGCCTTCCAAAAAAACGAGGAGATCATTCCAAACAATCGAGAAGGAGTCAAGAGTCTGGGCCGATGGTATTCGCATCCAGTGTAAGACCGCCATCGGAGAGTTGAGTACTGGCAAAGGTGGAAGAAGATAAATGCAAATGGTTGACGACCACAGTTTGCCAGGAAAGTTCAAGATATTGAAGGCGCAGTTCGGCCTTCTTCTAACGGTCACGTAGCCACATAATATATACGAGATTGTTATTGTGAAGTGGAATAAATAGAGATGAAGATCATAAAACCCTTCAGAACATGGGTAGGCGTGTCAAGCGCACTCTGTTCGTGGTCGTGGTGGGGGGGGGGAGGTACATGTCAAGCGCACCACTGCAGTTCCCGCTATCATCAGTGGTTGAAGAGTATAAGGTGGCGAACGTACGAGTGCTGAATATGTTGACGGAGTCAAAAGAATAGCAGCTAAGAAAAAATCCCGCAGAGTTGGCAGTTGGAAAATAATGGAACGCGGAGCATTACGTCAATATGGCCGAAACCATGGCAATAATCAAGAAGTAGTGGGGATGGTGCAGGACTCACGAATGAGCCTTGGTGGCATGAAAACGAGAGCTTGGTCTTCGTCGGAGGTTATTGAACTGGAGTGAAAGAAACGAAACTTGGATACAATCTAGGAATTAAACAAAAAGCCAGGCACATGGCGGAGGCTGCTAAACACGCCTAAAAGGGAAAGTGGCTCAACCGGAGCGGTGTAGAAACGCTAAAGCTCGCCTGGAGAACCAGGCACTGATGGCATACGATGTTTATCCATCAGCTGCTTATCTGATCCGATGGAATCTGAGCAGGGCCGCGAACTACAACTCATGTTGAATGCATGCGACGTTACACCATATTTTCAGGCAGCCCATATGCAAAGGCTTGGTACACCTCTAGACACAAAGAAAGTTCTGTCACTTGCAAAGACAAGACTTTTAGAAAGAAGCATACGCAAGATCAATACTGTGGCTGCTGGATCGACGATCTGTCAAAAAAGATAGAAAAATTAATAACGTGCATACGGATCGATGGGAAGTACGAGTAAATAAGGGTGAGCACGTTGCGATCTAAAACCTACGACCCGACCTGGTGCTGTTGGATGTAAGGAGTTAGACAGCCTTGCTGGGAGAGTTGCCTGTCCCTTGAGAGCAGAACATAGATGATGCCTATGAGCGAAAACTCGAAAATACGCGGAAATGCATGTGGAAATAAACAATGCACGATGGCATTCATAACCTCTTCCTTCCTTCTATTTGAGATAGGCTGCCACAGCTTCGTGGGTGCTTTCAGCACGAGTATTTTTTATGAAAGCGTGAGTCGAACGAAGTCAAACAGTTTGAATGCAATGACTGGCTGCAGAGGAGCGAAGTTCTTGGATGTTGCAGACATGGAGACGGCATCATCTAGCACGTGTGAACGAAGTAGTATAAGTAGCTCCCACAAAACAAGCGACCACGTAGACCTGGGCGCAACAACACAAAGTTTTTGCGGATCTACCACTGTGAGAGATTCTGCGCTGAATGGGTCCAATTCTCCGGGACCATTTGCGCACAATTGATGACCCAAGTCTTTGGGTTGCAGCGATTCCTACCATGTTCTCAAATTACATACAAACAAGTTTATCGACATGCCCAGGTACACATAAACACATTGACTGTTCATTATTAATGTACCCATCATTGCATGCCCCTTGTACAATAGTGCATGAAGACAAATTTCAATAGACATGTGAAAGCAAAGGTCTACATTGCTCAGATAAGCTACAAAGAAGCATGTACTTAAGAGGAGCAAATTCCCCATTAGCCTTTATAGATTCGGCATGCAAGTACGGGTTTACCCACATTAATTTTACCAATATTATCAGTATCATTATCACCAAAAGTGGGCGCGCGCACTATAGCAGCTGTTTAACTACTTTAGTAGGCACAATCAATGCTGAAGACCTTACATCTACAAGCAGTATGCAAGTAATGAGTTAGAAAGCAGAAACGAGAATTAAGCTAAATGCACTTCATTATCAGTTTATAAGCTTTTATCGAATATGGAGCTTTTTTAACGAATTTCGAGCGACCCTCTATAAATACCTTGAAGCACCGTCCTATGCTATTCTTGAATGAAGTAATTAATGAATGTTGTGAATAGATACGCTTAATGAGCCTTCAATGAACACATAAGTAATGAAGATGAGTTCGTTTGAAATCAAAGCTTAAACTGTCACAAGTCACTAAGAATGGCCCTAATAGGCCAACAATTCCTGCTTAAAGGTGCTGGCAACGCTAAAAGTTGATGAGGCCGGACCAGCTTTAGACCCATGCCCGATGGATTTACTTTGGATCTCTGAAATGAGCGCCGCTGACAAGTCTCTTATCGTGTCGACAATCAAAACCCAATCGATGCCCTCGATATAGTCTTACTAGTCTTTTGGCGCGTCCCAGCAACAGAGCAGAATTATTACAGCGTTTGGTCGAAGGTCTTTCCGCAGCCTTTGAGCTGTCACATAGATTTATGCACATTTATCTCCCAAGCCAGGGACAAAACCTGTCTTCTGTAGTGCCAGAACAGTTTCCCTCACTGGAGCGCTAGTCGTTGACGATGACTTACATCGTTTACCCTCCATCCGCGCCATACGCAAGGTCACCACCGACATTTTTCTCTAAAAGATTATAGACTGGCTTATTTCTGGACTCTCAGGAGTTCAAGGACTTCCTTCTTATAAATAAAACATCAAGGCGGTACTCCATTTTTTTTTTCATCATTTCACAAATTCAGGACTTATCGGAACGCGCCACCGGTTTCTTGGTAACATCGTTTTAGCATCTGACATTCCACATGATCCAGAAAGGTCCCATGATGTGAGTGAAATTCTTGCCCCAAGCGATGTGTGTAAAAACGCAACTCTCGATAAATTATAACAGTGTTACAAAGGAGCTGCGTCAAATTCGCGACCAACTTTATGTGCTATTGAGAAGCAGAGCGAATGGACTAAACGCCAGCCACCTGTCATTGATGAAGCCAAACCCATCGTTGATGAATACCTTTGTCTCCCCCACTATGAATTACGATTTCCCATCAGTTTTTTTGGAATCGGAGTTCGTGGAATCGGAGCAAATATTTCGCACCGTCTTCCAACAGGTCGAAAAACCTAGTAGAGCATGACCTTGGCCCTAACGTCAGCGGAGCAAAACAACGGTCTCTCGCCCAGTAGCTAGTACTCGCATAGATAATGGGGTGCAATTCAAATCAAATTTCTTCAGTCACTTTTGAAAGCAGAACAGTTTTTGGCATACGTCGTCGCCACTGTACCATCTTCAGTCTAAAGGCCAGGCCGAGTTTTAGGTAGGTCACCAATGCAGCCTTACTCAAGCCGATTGAAACCACGGGATTAAAAGTGCGTAACTCTTCGTCGATGCGTATTATAGAAAAGAGCGCGCATAACTCCACCTTAGCTAAAGCTCAATCGGGCTCTCGTCAACCACCAAAACGACTGCATCTGGACTGGACGAAGAAGCGATATGGCGCTGGATAAATCTTTTTTTTTTTTTAAGGATTTAGATCATCACTGCCCGCCATCGCGCAAATAGCATACCTTCAAACAAATGTACTGTCCTGCGCGTTCGTGGAGAGGATAAATCTTCATTTTTTGCTCTTGCTGTAGCAAGCCACCTACGCTTACACCAGATCGCATCTTCTCTGCGATTGCGAAGCCTTTCGTAAATCCCTTGAGCGGGACTACTGCTTTCGTTCAAATGCAAAGTGGAGCAGGGCATTTAACTAGGGAGTCAAGCGTACGATTCAGTGCTAACGGGCTATCAAATTCGGTCGCAGTATTGCAGCTGATAGCTTTTGACTTGATCGAAGCACAAGAGCTCGAGTACTAAACGATGTTCTCAGATATATCGCCATAATCAAAAGGGAGTCGATTGAAATACGACGAGCATCAAGTTTCATTCAATGTCAGCAACAAGGTATCGCTCAAACAGCCAAGATCCAAAAGTAACTTGAATAAAGGAAATTCGTCGGTTTATACTCCGACCAACTTGTTAGTACTTCGCGGTTTGTTACAAAGGCCTATACCAATCAACTATACTAAGGTTCCAACAAACTATGACATTCGCATTAGCAAATAACCTAGAAGTAACCAGGGTATGCATGCTTACGTTGTTTTGCAAATTTATGTCAACATATTAAAGTGAAGTCTAATACAATTGACAGTAATTAGCACAAAATTATGTAAATAGGTTGGCCAAATGATTTACACTAGCATACGTATGACTCGAACCTCAGTAGGCTTAAACTCCAGAAATCCTTTGACATCCTCAAGCCCTGCAAGATTCAAGAAATGGCACATGCCTTGCTCCTTTGTTTTTCTTGATTCCAATCCGAATTCAGGAAAGCGCACACTGAAGTCACGACAGCATGCCATGTCGAACATGACATTGGCCTCCGATCGCGACTAAGCAAAAGAATAATCAAAAGTCGACGTTTACAACTTTCGCCATATTTTCGGCCGGGTACAACCCATCAAAATAGGCTGGCTCATGTACGAATATTATAGACACGTACTCAAAGTATAGCGGCCATCTTATGATCTTTTGTCGCGAGTGACTAACTAATGAACGTTATGACATGAAATGCTAATCATCTTCGCATTTTTCTGAAGAGAAGGCAGCTAGTTAGATACTCAAGTATGTCGCGAATAAGTTGGTATCTGTCTAAATGCAGACAACTGAGTAAACCCGAATTATATTAATCATAAAAGAAAATTGCAAATAGGAGCAACCTAAACAATTAAGTCAGCACCAGCACTTTTTATTACAAGTAAAACACCACAAAGTTAAGGAGACTGAAGATATCAAAAGGACAAAGACAAACCAGATTGCGAATTGTAAATGGAAGGGCCATCTTGGCACCACAGTGCACGCCGCCGAAGTTAAATGATGGCTGTAAAAGGAAGATTATAAGAAAGTAGGTTCAGGCGCACCAAAATAAAAACTCGTTCACATCTATTAACAACAGATTACTACAGCTGGAAAAAACGAGGAAGCGGATCGAAATTATGTACAAAAACAATTGATCGGAAGATTCCCTGATTTCCAAGTGGCATATTAAAAAGTTTAAGTAGCGGAATATTACCACGTCTATGTCCACAGCCGGTGGCTCTACTGTGCCTTCTGCGCGTAAAGGAATAGTCTTCCATCCTCTGATACTTATATCAATCTGTATATCAAAGCGCTGCAACGTCTCTGGCTTGTACGAGACCTAGAACGCAAGACAGGAAGAAAATAAGGGGAACCTTCTTGAAATCACGATTCACAGGATTAAGTTGAGGTGACCACTTTGCTAGAACTACATGCTTGATACTGCTAGGCTCTACCATCTACTGCTAGGTACAGCTAGATGCTAGGTAGGCACTGGCATGCTGTATGCTCTAAGCGCGATGTACTGTTATGCGCAATAGTCGTACTCTTATGTACTGTAGGTACTGTTATGCGTAATAGTCGCTTTTACCACAATTGGAGGATTTCGTCATGCTAAACGTAAGTAAACGATTCCAATACTGTCAACAACAAATAGCAACAACAATAAACTGAAGAGCAAGCACAAATCTAAGAGGGGAGGTTATCTTAAACATACTTCTATATCCACTGTCCCACCGACTGGTATCACGCCTTCCTTAGGAGAAATACTCATTCCAGGCAAAGGACTGGTGTTCAGTACCTAAGAAATGCATTACCAAGAAAAAAAATAATTTGCGGAAGTTTAAGTTCAATTCCAAGAATTTATTTCGCCAATCATAACAATACGTGCGGCATAAATAAAAATCATAGTACAAAGTCCCATAACAACTAGCTCACATATATATTTCAAGAGAACGGCATGGTCGTCCCAGAAGGCCAGTGGCCTTTTCATGGATAACCATTAAGCATAAGCGGGAAGCGACTATTTTGTATACGAAGTGGACTTTTCGATAATGATGAATATTTTAAGCGCGACGCAGGATGGAAAAAACTACCATTGCTCGGGTGCCGTCTTATTTATTCATTTATTTAGTTATTTATTTTGATATTCTTACTAAGATGCCATTGATAACTGGCGTTACAAATTCTCATGGCTGCAAGCAATTACAAAGCATGCAGCCAGAGAGCATCTGTAATGCGCAGAAATGCGCAGTATACATAAATAATCAGTTAACATCAGAGGTGCCATATGAGACTCCTGATTTGCCATGAAACGGAACCAAGCCACGAACTTGCCACGCATTGCCGGCTTTCCATCAGGAAGGTCACGTAATGCAACTGAGCAATGAATCATTTCATATACGCTCCAATAAAATAAAAGATAAAAGCACCCCGTTAAAGCAATCCCAGCCACGAATAAAAGAAAACAGAAGCAAATACACACAAAAAAATAATAATAATAAAGTCAACCCAAATCAATACCATTAACGCTGCAATGCATTTAAAATCTTATTCTTCGAAATAAAAACATCCGTGCAAGCAATTCCTAGACAAAACTGAAAAGAAACAACGACATACGTACATATAAAAAAATAAACCCAAATCAATACAATTTACGCTTACCATGCATTTAAAATCGTATTTGTTAAAATAAAATAAAATAAAGGCACCCTTAATAACAATTCCCAGCCAGAAATAAAACTAAATCATCATTTATGCACAGAACTAAACGGTAGTTCGTCATTGAGGTCATAATTGGCAAATTACGTATACCAGGCCATAAGCAAGCCTGTGATTGCCTTTTTAAAGCTAGATTTTGCACTGTTCATTTACGCATTCAAGGCACAAAGCTGATTGTAATTAACAGCACCTTGATATTTGATATTAAAACTCCCATATTTTTCAGTTAGTCTTGTAGGCGGCGAGAGCATAGAGAAGGTACTAGATCGAGTAGGAACTGCAAACGGGTGAAAGTTAAAGAATCAAATAGATTAGGGAGTTTAAAGTTGCACCAATCATGCATGAACAGGCTAACGTTTTGCTTAATAACGTCCTTAAGTTTCAATATTCCAAGTTGTGAAAATAAACGTGAAGTAGGCTCAAAGAAATCTGAGAAAGCAATTAGTCTGTGCTTGTTTCTGTAAGATATATATCTTATTGATCTCAGTGGCGCCAGCTAGCCCCCAGATCAAGCATCCATAGATCATGTGTGAATGAAATAGGCTAAAATACAGTGATTTTGTAGTTTTTTTTATCAACGAAGTGGCGAATTTTAGACAAGAGACCAATAGTTTTTGTCAACTTTTTTTGCTGGTTCAGCAATGTGAAACCACCAAGAGAGGTGGGAGTCAAAAATAACACCTAGATACTTGACTTTATTGGAGAGAAATATAGTGTTAGATTTTACTTTCAAAGTTATTCTTGTCAAACGGCGCTTTCTTCGTGGTCTAAAAAGGAGCACTTTGGTATTTTTTTCATTTAGTGATAGACGACTGGCGCAAAGCCAATCGTACATGCTTGAGATCTCACGGGACATAGTTGATTTTATTTCTTTAAGTGATCTACCTTTGAATAATATAGTTGTGTCATCCGCAAAATGCTGTGCTGTTCCTGAAGATATACACCGGTGAAAATCATTGATATATACATAAGAAAAAGCAAAGGGCCGAGCACGCCACTTTCAATATCTTTAATTTCCGAGTCTGCATTGTCAATTACAACAAATTGTTTACGGCCACTGAAATAAGACTCAAACTAATTCAGGCAAATTCCACGAATACCATAAATCTTAAGTTTTTCTAGAACTTTTCAGATTAAACGTGTCGAACAATTTCTTTAAATCTAGGAACAAACCGCATGCATATTCACAACGGTTTAGGACATCGCTCACGGAGGTAGTAAAGCTAACTAACGCATGGGCTGTGGCGTGGCTCTTTCGAAAGCCAAATTGAAAGTCATATATAAGGTTAAACCTTTCTAGATACGAATATAGACGTGCATACACAGTATTTTCGAGAACCTTACTTAGATTGGATATAAGAGAGATTGGGCGATCGTTATCGCAAGCCTCCGTAGGTCCTGATTTATATATATTGGACCAACTTTCGCAGTTTTAAGAATATCAGGGGAGACTCCTAATGCGAATGATTGGTTAATGATATTTGATATTGGAGCTGACAGCCAGGGTGATCCAAGTTTTAAAAGGCTTGTACGTATGCTATGTGGTCCGGAAGCACTAAGCGAATTTAATGATTGAAAGATATTGTATATTTCATCAGGGTCTGTTGGTCTTGAATATAAGCTTTGGCTCGTCATCGGGGGCATGTGCAATCCGAAGTTGCTTGGCTAGTTTGTAATTTTATCCGCGAGGGCCTAACCTATAGTGGAAAAATAGTTATTGAATGCATTGGCAATGTGAAGAGGATTAAGCGCTATATTATTGTATTGGTCCCTTACTAAAGTTTGGACGCTCTTGTTGGGTTTGTTTAACTTTGTTATTGACGTTATACCAACCCACGTTTTCCTCAAGTTACTTCTATGCTTTAGAAAATACTCTTTGAAGTGTTCTATTTTGCTTTTCCTGATCATATTTACAATGGAGTTACGCAGAGTATTATATGAGGGTTTCAACCTTTTTGGCCTGATCTTTTTCTTTCAATCATTGTTTTAGAAGTCTATCACGGGTGTGCATAGATTGTAAGATCGGTCTTTTAATCCATGGTTTTTGTTTGAGAAGCTTTTCCTTCTTTGATAGTCTTCAGATAGGTGCCATGACATTTAAAATCTTATTAATTTTGCCAATGAGCGTAGTTATGAGGACATTCGTGTCATTTTCATTTCCGAACAGTAGCGACAATCGATGGTCGACAATTCTTCAACAAATTCAATTTCGTGAAACATTTTGAACGAGCGGCCGTAGACTGGTCGTTCTTTTGTCCGCTTGGTTTTCAAATTATAGTCAGAGAAGACCGCACATTTAGCAAAATGATCCGAGATAGAGCAGGTTAAGTTGCCGCATATGGTGTTGTACTTAATATTGTTCGTAAATATGTTGTCAATGAGAGTCTGTGAACGAGGTGTGACTCGACTAGGATGGTATATAAGGGGTTGCAAATTATGAGACGTTGCCATATCATAGAAGTTCAAGGAACCTATACATGCATCGTAATCTAACAAGTTAATACTGAACGCCTCAACGCAGATCCCGTCGAGAAAGAAAGCAAATAAAAAAAATCTCCTAAGCAGGTCTCCTGAAATAATAACCTTAAACAAACCAGACTCACTCTAAAGAAAGCATGATTGGAGCTTGTGTTCTTCAGCAAAGCAGTTCTACTGGTCTTTATATTAAGGGCGATTGCGCTGAATAGCAGTTTCTTGTCTACGAACGCACATGACGTATGACCAAGCTGCAAGATAGGAGTAAAATGGTTTAAGGAGGAGTCAAAAAAAAAAAATCAGGCAAGAACTGCAAATACAATTACAACTGCTTTAAAAAGTTAAAGTTCATTAAAGATCATGCACAACGTTTAACATTTGAATACACCTCCCAAACAGTATTCTTTCTTTTTTTTTTTTTTTTTTTTTTCAATTCTGCATGCTACAGAATCTAAGATAAAAACGCACCTTTGCACTGCAAGATAGCTGCAACTGATTTCCTCCATCAACTTTTAAATTGAAATCTCCTTCGAGCAGTGCCGAGTATGACGGATAAAATGCCACTTCGCAAACAAGTGACGAGAAGGGTTCAACAACACCTGGAAGTAGGCATAAATTTGTTTTTCAAAACAATTACAACAAGAAAATGAGGTATGTTTGCATTTCTGTCTCTTGCCTGAACTTATGAATGCATGTTCTTCAAAATATTACTCGTGACAGATAAATATATACAACATCGCATATGTGTTAAACAATAACACGCAATATGCGTGTTGGTTTAGCTTCTTCTTTGATAGGCGCATCAGTTTTTGCTTTCGTGCTGGGCTGTTTTTCCAGGAGCAGACTTAACTATCTTCACTGTGACCATTATCGCACGCTCCTGAAGTCGATTTGTGCGAGCCTTGATCTAGCTTGCATTTATTCCACGTTGTGCGAGGTATCTCTTAAGATTCTTGGTAATGTGACCGGTAGCCCCAACTACAATCGGTATTACTTGGAACTTGCATTCCGGACACAATCGTTGAAGCGCTAACGTCAGCAGTGGGTAATTGTGTGTCTTTTCGGATTCCACGCGTGAGACGTTGACGTCTAGTGGGGCTCCAACTGCAACAATCGTGCATTCGTGGTTTATTAAATTGCACTTTTAGTGACGTTCGTTCGCCCATGTCCCACCATATTTCACGCGCAATAACATAAGCTACACCTTCGGGGCTTTTGAATAGTGCGGCTGGTTCAACGCTGCGGACAATGGCACGGTGTAGACTCTTAGCAACTCATTGTTGCGCAGAGGTAGGTACATGGAAGGTACTAAGGTTGGGCAAGAACCGACGATGCGAGAGCGATCCTTGGGGTGGCTATGACAGTGCTGGCAGACGGGAGCATTCGGGGCAATGTTTCAGAGGCGCTGTTGGGATAACTGTCTCGTGGCGATTTCCTGCCGAGTCCAAGCCGAGGCTACCTGTTTCGTAGGTTCACTTAGCCTTACATCCCTCTAGCGTCGCTATGTATGAATATATGTATGTATGTATGTATGTACGTACGTACGTATGTATGTATGTATGTATGTATGTATGTATGTATGTATGTATGT
>QQSS02192770.1:0-12948 GCA_003687565.2 Craspedacusta sowerbii
CTGACTGACTGACTGACTGACTGACTGACTGACTGACTGACTGACTGACTGACTGACTGACTGGCTGACTGACTGACCGACCGACCGACTGACCGACCGACTGTTTGTTGCAGGCTTGCGTGCCATTAACTACACGGGATTGCGTGCACATCGGGTTCGATAGTAACCAGGGGGGGCACAGGGTGATAAGGAAGATGAAGCATGTCCACGCATGATAAGAAGGATGAAATCTGTGCACGGACGATAAGAAGGGAATCCTTTAAAGTTCATCAAAATTTAGGAATGCAAAGGTTTTAATTATCTACATTCGTACATTTTGAGATTTGTTGAAAGCTTGCGCGTACGCAGCCATACGAGCGCTATTCGTTAATTATCATAAACGAGGGATTCAAGACGCACACATACCTAAAGGCTTTGCATACTGTGACTTCATCTTTCAGCTCCAATTTGATTTTTCCTGACACGTCACTGAATACTCCTGGATATGTAGCTACACGAATCTCTATCATTTCAATCAGTTTGTCAAGCACTGCTGGCGAGTACTTGACGTCAAACTTTTTCTTGGTCAGAGGTGTGTGGTTGATGTTCTGAAGTTCCATGCGGCATCTTATAATCTGCCTGCAGAGACTTTGTCCTTGCTGTTCAATCTCGTGGCTTGCTTTGCTTTTCCAGTATAAACTCGGTTTTCCCAGCTTGGAATAGCGGTAAAAATATATCCAAGGCGTATGGGACATCTTCTGGAACCAGTTCCAGCTCCAGTTACGCTGAAATGAAATTCAAACCAATTCTTTTTTCATTGTTTCTAGGTCAACTGGCAGTCTGTCGAGTCCCAATCGCATTGAAAACTTCGGATTAAAGCTGGAATGGAAAAAATACGACGATTTGTGAAAACACGAGGGACCTTTCAAATAATTGATAAACGAGCCTGTCTGCGCAAAACTAGCTACAATGCATGTTTTTAAATTCTCAACTTAATCGATGTCTTTAAACAACGGCATCAGGCAACCATCGGTCATCCAACTGAAACCTATTAGACTAGAACTGAAAGATGAACTAACACTTACTGTGTGCTTAGGCTCTGAAGCTTAGATTCCCAGCAAGATAGGCGACCTTCGAAGGTAGCTGCACAGTCAGTTTATCCGTTTACGCTAACTATTGAATGTTTTGAAAAATGAGTTTGGCTTCTTAACGCAATACAAGTCAAAATTGCTTGGCGAGATTGTTTACTTAAGATGTTGATCTAAAGCGAGTCTGTAATCGTACAAAATGCTCGTATCGAGATCGAAGCGTGCCATTGCTGACTATCTACGAATCTGGCATTCCAATAGAGAATGCCGAGTATAAGCAAGCTATCAACTAATTAAAAATTCAATTGGCATTCCCCAAGTTGTGCGTTCGCCTGCAGAGCGATACAGCAAAAGTTGATTAACAGTTAAAGCAGTGGTGAACTATCAAGGCTTCTGGGCCTTCCAAAACTTGTTGTCTTACAGTGACACCCAGATCAAGCATAAACATGAGCGCCATAAAAGCATGTATTTGGTTGAAGTAACTCCGCTGTTTCGGACTATCGGCAATGTTTTTCTGAGACGCCTAACAATGACTTAAACTTGGGCCAGGGAGCGTCGCTGTATTGCAATTGGCCGTCCCCCCTATTAACGAGCAAATCCCAATAAAATAAATTTCTTTCCTTTTTATTGGCCTACCCTCTCTCCCGCAATCGTGACACAGCGTCAGTATCCTTGCAAGGGCACATGCTATGTCATTGAAAATAAAAACTGGAATTTATATTAAAGGGTGGGGGAGAGGAGTGAGCTTGCTCTTGTTGTTCTTGCCACTTTAAATGAATATATCAAAGTCTGGTTGCGGATCATGTTGCCCAAAAAACAATTCTTCGCCATTCTACACGAATGAGTTTCATTTGAGGAAACATAATATCTCTATTATGTATATAATATCTATCAATAATCTGACCGTGCCAATAACAACGATTTTCGCAGTTTGGATAAGCTGCCGTAATCTCCATTGAAATTCCTACGAGCGGCACCAAAACATGTGGGGTCTAGACATAGTCATGAGAATTAATCATGATTTCCTTCATCAATCCAACTATAGCATTTAGAAAAATGCCGTGCATAATCACCCGCTTCTAGAACTGGCTCCGAATTAATCTAATTTATTTATGTACGATCTTAACCAAGTGAATGCCCCGTTTCTAAACCAGAAAATTCATTCCTTTTTCCAAAAACATTCCCGCTGCGGATAATTTACCGAACATAGCCATAATGGCGGAACTTAGGCGAACTTTTTCTAGTCTGGTTCGCCGCCAAAAGCACTTTATCCAATGCAAATTTAAAGATTTAATGTAAGTGGATTTTGCAAGATTTTAAATATAATAGCTCCTATAGGAGCTATGTTCCAGTAACTATAGTCATACTCATGACAATTTCACCACACCAAAAAAAAAACACCACCAATTATTGCTCACGGCCTTCAAAGCGACAAGCAATGTAACCATTCCATGCAGCGCCATGCGACACTCGAACCGAGTAGGTCGCGTAAAATGCGAGTCTGCTTGGACATGTTTTTTCGTAAGAGCTAAATCGACATCGGCCGAGGATGCGGGAACTTGCTAGGCTCGTGAAGAAGGCACTCCGTACATGAGGTAGAGTGAGCGTTTGCCGTGCCAGTAACGCTCAGTAGGGAAGTCTCTCGGGCCAGCCACAGTCACAGTATATGCAAGCGAATCTTTCTGTGACGGTGCAACACAAATCACCCACTCCTCCTTGCTTTGTACCAAGCGACATCGTGGCTTACGCCGTCATGGCTGCCATATACCGACGTTGGATTTTTGAGAAGCGTTATTCCTGGTGCACTTGACGTTGAGCGTGGAACTGCAGCGACTCTCATTTACCAGGTTCGGTTCTCATTCTCGCTGCTCTAACGAACTCGCTGCTCTAACAAACTCGCTGCTTTTGTCACTGCCCGACACACCGTTCTGCGCATGCGTTAGATGAAACCGCAATTCTAACCGTATTCTGCAGGGCTTCCACGGTTAATCTCTACTTAACGTTTCGATACATGACCTTGTTGCAGACATGGTTTCATTGAGAACTGGTTTTATTCCGTATAATAATGCTGTGCTCCTCAATCCTCAGGTCACCTGCATTCAGGGACTTCCAAGGAGGTCACTCTTCCTTGGATGAAGGTAATGTCTTTAGGACAGGGCGGACCCTGCTTGAACAAAATATGATGACGATTATTTATAAGTACTTCCTTTCCTCAGCATTATCAGCACAAGCATTCAAGAGATAAAGGATCACAGACACATGCTAACTTAAATACTTAAAAAGCTCATGTATGTCAACATTTTTGCTTTTGCCGGCAAATAATCATCGAAGGACTTTTTTTTCTATTTGCTTTTCCAAGAGCATTTCCAAGCAACTGGTACAACAACAACAACAACAACAACAAGAATTACGTAGTGGCATTATGTACATAGTACATAGTGGCATTATACGGTACATAGTGGCATTATTATTAAACACACAGCCATCAATGCAAAGGCTTCACTGTCAAAAGTGACGTTTGAGCTACTCGTGCCCAGTGCATGTCACAGACAGAGATATAAAATTAGTGGCTCTGGCGCGATCCCGAGACATCCTTGACCGTCGGCTTAATAATTAACCCGTCACGCACTTGAAACTATCTGGCCTACTCCAGAGAAATCGATTATTTGTGGTCTCTTACCCCTACTCCAGCCATTGGAATTTATGTGAGACATCGATGATTTGTGATGCCTTAAGCTTATCTCTACGAGTTGGTGGTTCTGTCGCACTCTCTGAAGCCAGTAAACTCTCTGACGCCATAAAAAAAATCGGTTTGATCAATTTTTCGATTATAAAATCGACGTTAGCATGGCCGATTGCCAGGGTTCTGATGTCAGCAGGCGGAATTTGTCATCACCTTATTTAAAGCTACTTTCCCAACATGACATTATGGCATATAATTCAAGTCGAAATCCAAGATCAGTTTAATTAATGCCAAACGTCATTTAATAATATTCCGTGATCTGCTAAAGTTTTTGATCCTGTTGGTAGGCTGAATTGTTGCTGAGAACAGTCTGACTATTGATGTTGAAGTAGCTTAAACAATTTAAGGGATTGTGTCGATATGTAGGGATTATGATTAGCTTGTTTTCTGTAGATCAATATCATCAAAGTAACATACACAAGGTGATACATACATAGGTTATACGGTCTCGGAGTGCTTGCGCAGTCTTATATGTATCTTAATTATTTTTTAATACAATAATGTGCCTTGGTTCATGAACCCAAAAAATAAACCAAATTCTGCTTTCGCTAAAGCCTAGCTACGAGAATAGAATCGATTATACATTAAGACATCCTCCTAACCAAGGCTAATATAAATGAGGATGCCACCCAGGTTCCCATGATTACCAAGGTAATCGAAAGAATCCTAGATGGTCTTCTTCACCACTACTAAAAACTTCACTGCGTAATGACTGCGGCAGGTAGCGGGTCGTTGAGTTCTCCTTCCAATACTTTCCCAGTTGTGAGTTTAGGGCCTTTTCTAAAATTGACAATTTCTGAATAATTGACATACTTCATTGAAAGCACTTTTTGCATTTGTCATGGTATGGAAACTAAAGCCATCTTTCTGAAACCATTCTGGTTATACATACGTAGCGATCTGATAAAACAAGAGCTAGGAGAAGCGACGATCAGCGATAACTGGATGGTCATATCGCGTATCACCAGCTTGCACTATCTTCATATATCTTACACGCACACACAAGCGCACACACACACACACACAAACACACACACTCACACACGCACACTCATACTCACACGTACACACACACATACACAAAGACGCACGCACAATGTTCATGGCCGTTAAGACCTGCTTTGCTTCTATTGTATAGGAAACGAAAGCTACAAAACTGCAGCAAATGGCTTTGGCATAGGATGTAAAAAGCATATTGATACTTGAAGTATGCAAACCCTGACTTGTACTCGTTGCCCTGAGATGTTCTCCAGGCTCCATGACCCCTTTCCCTGGATGTAAAATTAAAAGAATATTTCCAGAATGGTCCCGCCTGTTGAAGCAGAATTTAAGGCAACTAGAAAATTATTGCAAAACATATGTTAGCTTTCAGATGCAACCTGGAAAAGTCTCTCCTCCACCCAATCCAGATGCTCGCGTTTCCGGTGGCAACTTCAAGCCTATTCAACTGGCTTTACCTACCGAAACTACCACAAAAGTAATAACAACAACAATAATAACAACAACAATAACAACAGCAGGGACAACATGACCAACAACAACAAAAGCAACGACAATGAAAACATGCCATCGGCACACAAGATTCTCCATCTGCAAATGCAGTGGTTAATTATATGCATGAAGTTTAGTCTCGAAATATATCATCTTATCAAAATTTTCTGAGTTGTCTGAAAGCTTGAGAGAATAATTTCACCAAAGCGAACAAGATTTAGAAGTTTCTTCATATCTACTTCAAACCTTTAGAAATAGTTTAACGACTTTTTTCAACCCGATTTTGCTCTAGATTAAGTACTCATCTAGACGGACGGCGCTCTGACAACCGGCAGCTATTAGCATGCGATGAAGAAATACAAAGAAGAAGTCGTAATAAAGGTATGCAAATATGAAGCTACATTTTTCAAAATCAACTACAAATTTTCAATTTTACGAGCCACTCTCTACGTCACATTACTGATCCCCATAGAGTTATGCTGCTGAAAATTCTTTTTATCCTTTAGGTGTTATGTATCGTATCCAAGAAGTTGTGAATTGCATCCACTTGATTTGCGCCTACAAGCAGACCACCGAAAACAGATGCTCTATCAATACCATGCTGACTAAAAATATGGCAATGACATTTACGAGGTTCTTGGCTTGCTGTTAATCACGGAATACGATTCTCCAATACTTGCTATTCGTTATCTATGGCTATTTTCAGGTAATTTTGTAGTCTTGTTTCCGTTAACCCGTTTGCAGCTTTCTTTTGCCAGTTTTTTCTGCGTGCAGAAGCGGAGATTACTCACAGTCACAGCGGTGTATGTGGGTATGTGTAGGTAATGCGTATATTCTTTATGTGTGTGTGTGTTTGTGTGTGTGTGTGTGTGTGTGTGTGTGTGTGTGTGTGTGTGTGTATGCCGTACGTAAGGCACGTGGCCTAATAATTGAAGAAATACCGCATAGATGATCGCCGACCAAAAAATCAAGTGAAGCTTTTCTCCTCTAAATTGAACTTTGATTAAAAGCCAACCATGTTTTCACAAGCCGTGAACGATTTATGCTGCGGTTCAGTAAGGAAGCTTTATTGTAATGCGGCCGCATGTATGTTGTGATTTTGGAATTTAGTACCTTCAACTTACCTGCTAGCAATGTATGTTGCCAAGCAACAACAGAAAAAGTGCGTTAGTGATGCAAGCGTAAAGCTGGTTAAATAAGTAGGCAGCAGTGTGGCTGAAGTTATTAAGTTACCTACCACGAAGGGCCTAAAATCTTTCAAGTTTTGCTACATTTCTAATGGCGAATGATTAATAATTGAATGAACAACATATTTCGCCATCTACCAAAATGGACAAAGGAAAACCAAGGAATGAAATTAGTGAACAAAGTTAAATCCTTAAAGGATCATCATTCTTCTCAGGTGGCTAAATGTCTTGTTTATAATAATTCATAATTTATGTAGAGCTTATAAACATTACATTGCTTTGATCACGTGATATCTTTCCAAGTCACTTCCAACGATACGGAGACACTTTCAATTTTGTAAGCGCTTTCTTTCCATAGACGATGACCAGACTTCGCATATTGGTTTGAGTGAGAATTCCCTCGGATTCCTTTTTTTCATGAAGTTCTTCTCTTCCGGAGAAGATTTGCAGTAAATCTCTAGACTTGACATTAGTATGTCGTCTATCCGACACATCAAGTATTTTCTTACAAACAAGCCAAGGTGCTTTACAGCCAATTCTATGGAGACGGATCTATTGCAAGCGTTAAGTGTATGAGATTTCTTAAATTAAAAGTTAGAGCTTGAGTTCTTCTTTGTGGACAGCCGAAGCAGATGTTGCTCTTAGCAGAAATCTCGAGAGCAGGTACCTGTGCGTGTTATGCATTGCTCGAATTTGGCGCTCGCATTGTTCAAGTTGGTTTAAAGCTCTTGGTGAATTTCTAGCGTGGAACGAGTTTAAGCAAGCCAGCGTGAGGGAGAATCCAAAGATCGAGTTAACATTGGTGTTGATAATCGAGTTAAGTGCAGCGACTCGCTCACGTTCGGCACGGAGTTTTTGCGCGAGTGGCGAAATAAAGCTAAATCTTGTCGGTTGGAAAAAAAATTGAGAATCTTCGGGTTTTCACGGTTCTAATGATGGGCAGACTTTCCCACGTTGCCCAGATGAAGAATATATTCTCTCGAAAACCTTCTAACGAAGTAAAGCAAGCAGAGGTCAACAAAGTTACTGCGACTGGCCTGGTCACAGGAGATGAGTTAGAGAGGGAAATAGAAGCAAGTGGTCCGCGTGACACGAACAACGTATCTAACGAGACATGTCAAGATGGCACAAGCACATCTGACACTGCCGCCTGTCAAGACTTGGAAGATGATGATACTCTCATTCGGTATCCTGCTCTTCGATCATTCATCCGAAACAACGAAGAGGTTCTTCCTCTTCGGGCTGACTCATTAAACATGGAGACACTCCATGATCTAGAAAGGTCGCTTATACGTGAGCAGGATGCTATCGCAGAGAAATGTCAGCTGGAGAAAGCAGAGCTTTGGGAGGAACACACGCGTGATAAAACTTGCATGAGGAGAGCCTTTGAAAGCGAAAAGACCGAACTCCTTCGCGAGCTGGAAACGCAGCAGCGCATCATGGGCGAGCTCACAACCGCCTTGAAACAGAGTCACCAGCAGGATCTGGAAAGGCAGGAGCGGGAGATGCAGACCTCCATTCGGCAGCACCAAGAGGAACTTGCAAAACTGAAAACCATGCTCAAAGGGTTTTTGATTAAGATTGAAAACATTTCGCATTGTGAAGTGGAGTGCCCACTTGAGCACGTGTTACGAGAAATCCAGGTAACGTGCAAAGAACACTTCGACTCTACTGAATCACGTTTTGTTCGTTCACTTGACTGGGGCCTGGAATCGGCATCGGCGATAGCACCTCAGGGAATCAAGGGCCATGACAACACCAAAAACGAACATGGCATTTCAAGTAGCGAAAAGCGAACTTTGTGCGACACTTCCAAGGCATCCGAGGAGTCTGAAATCCAACAAGAAATCAACATGGCGTACAAGAAGCAGAAAAACGAACTACTTCAATTGTTTGCCGAAGAAAAGGAAGCACTGCAGAGCCACTTAGAAAGGGCGAAAGTCGAATTTGAGAGTAAGACGAGAAGCGAGTACGAGACCCGAACGTTGATAGAGAGACGTGCTTGGCAAGATACCATCCAGGAGTATGAACGGGAGATATCAATCCTGAGGTTTGAGCGGGAGCAGATGGATAGAAACTACTGCCTTGAGATGGACAAACTGAAAACCGAGTTTGAAAAGGAAAAACTCTTGCTTCGACGAAGTTTTGTTTACCAACTCAAAGACACGCGTGGAAAAAGCAGTGATCTGCATCGAATTGAAGGATTAAAATCTCTCTCTATAAATCAGAGCGAGTCCTTAAATGAAGAAGCCGGATCGCTTCTGCAATAACTTCTTGATTCTGTTGCGCACTACCTAAAGCTTCCCGTGTTATTCAAACACAGTGGAAATCCTTTTCTTCTTTGCTGCCTGGATTCTTTGCACGTCTCCTAAACAAAAAGCTTTCATAGAATTGAATTTTGAGTTTACATTATATTTTGTTATCATGTTTGCGTAGCTTATTTTCAATCGAAGAAACCAGGTTGACGTTTTAGAAGTCACCACAGGCGGATGCGATGTTGAAAATTTTGAAAATAGTTTTTTAAACGCCTCGTTCTTACTCTTAGTTGCTAAGCAAAATCAATACATTTTGTGAAATAAAATTCGTTGCAGTCCTTGGAAGATAGGCCACACACGGAGAGCCCTCTTGAAGTAGCAGGTTGGAGCTATTCGGCATACCTTAGTCTCTGAGCTGAGCGATAGATGTTTAGTTCACATGCCTTCGTATGAGAGGAAGATTCAATTCTGACAGATTTTCATCATTTGTTATAAAAAAAACGGAATTCGAACGAAGGGAGAAAATTTGTCGGGAATGTTTGTGTGGATGGATGTGTTCTGTTATCAGAATTTCACGGTATCGAACTTGATTCGTTTTGCACGTATACGCCTCTTCATCATTGCTTTCGAGAATTTTGATTGGCATTTTACAATCTTTTCGGCACTTTTTGCGGCATTATTGATTGCAGCGTTGAAGGAGAAGATATACAGCAGAGGTGACAGGACAACTTTAATTAGTTTATTGGAACAACTTTAATTGCTTGAAGGTTTAACCTTTCTAAGAGAAATTAAGGCTTGCGCTCACATACTGTCTTTCGCAACTGGTCCAAAAACAAGGGAAATAAAGATTTGTTCATGTGTCGGTAATCCCGAAGGGTTATAGTAACAAGTTGCACTCGCCGGCGGTGACCTTTTTTGTAATTAGAATAGGCAGCAGCTAATTAAAACCATAAACAACATGAAACTCATTGCTTTTCATGTATCCCAATCGTAAGTTGATGCGAAGGCCTTACGACCTCTTGGCAAGGTATCCAATGGAATCCGTTAAAATGATGATCAATCTACAAAGCAATGAACAGTAGTAACGGTAGTAAAGTTAACAACGGTCGAAACGGTAGTAACGTCCAGGTAGTGTTAGAGAAAATGAAAGTTGCCTGAGAACGAAAAAAGCGTAGAGTATTGAGTTAGGTTTAGGTGAAATGTTAGATCACTTTCCACTGGCTATGAAAACAATTTATGTGCGAATTTTAAATGCATTACATTTTTAAAATCTTTTGTTTTGATGGCTGCAGATTTCCCGGATAATTAGTGGTGGTGCTCATCAAAAAGTGAAATCATTGATAACAAGCCGAAGACTCCTTGCCAATTATACTTTTAAAGCACAAATTCATCCTCGTGAATCATTGAACCAGTATATATCGGAGTAAGTGAGTAAACAGTGTGTAGCGAAGGAAATGGGAGTTTTTGTTTGTAAACTTTAGTTTTTACCAGTTTTAACCAGAGGTATTGGAGATTTAATTTGTCTGATTCAGATCAAGCTTCATTGCTATTCGACAGTGCAGGCTGTAAATGTTTGCGAGCCATGACATTGATGTTCACCCCACCCATCCCACTTTAATCCTTTTTTTCTGTTTAAGTTACTTACCAGGTCCATTGGAGCGCGCCTCATCATTAGTGATGCGTATGTCAACTTCATGGGTTCGCTGCGCTGTTAAGCTTGCCCCGACTGCATGTAGCTTCTCCGGGTTTAGCTCCTGCACACAGCTTCCGCCTAACACTAGTTTGGTGGAGCACAATTCGTTATCAGTTAGCATGGGCTGTACTGTGCTCCTTGCCAGTCAAGTAATTGCACACTGCTTTTGTGCAAGATTGGATGCGCCAGATATAACAATGTTATGTCCTGCGCATATATGCTTAGCCTATAATGTTTGTCCGTTTTTAGTTCGGTCACACATGTAAAAACATAGGACCAGTGTTTTTCAATATTAATTAATTAATCAATTAGTCAGTAATCCAGTTGTACACCATCGTTAAGCATATGATGAGATATATCAACAAGGCCCAAAGATCTTCCCAGGCGTAGTAAGAGGATAGCAGTGAGAATTTTGAGCAGCATACATGTAATATACTTCATGGTTTCGAGATCTGAAATGCTTGTACCACAAAATTTTTTGGACCCATGTGTCGAAGTAAGCCAACGTTTGGAATGGCGTTATGATAGTTAGCAGAGGTTGTGCTTCAAAAGATTATCGGTACAGGAAAGATTTGAAGCACACTCGACTTTTTCTCTGTGCGTCAATTTTAACAGCGCCGTAACAAACCTCAATCGAAAGCTAAGCAGTCAGAATAACGGGCATGCAAAAAGCCTGATGGGCCTCCGTCTCGTCTCGAAACTTCTCGAAACTCAAAAAGTTTCGAGACGCAGACCCTTAGTCCATAGGCGGTTGCGGAGCGATGGGCGAAAACCGGTTCTGGAGACGCTTCCACATGCACCATGCTAATCTCTCACCCAGATTCCAAATTGATTTGCCCTATACCAATTGCAGAAGAAGCAGATATAGCACAAAGAATAAATTTCATTACAAACGTAGCAATTAACGTTTTAGCTCTGTTGCTCTATCAGTCATATTGGCAGTGGATTAAGTAGTTAGCGGAACAATTTAAATGAATTAACTTTCTAACGCGATTAAGCGATCATCCTCCATTAAGAGTTAGTTTGAAGAGCATCTTCTTCACTGAAATTTACACTGAAGTGGCTAAAGTAGTTGTTTTTGAAGGCGCTTTTGAAGCCGATCTTCGATGTTAGTTTTGCTTGTTATGAGTAGTTGTAAACGATATGCAATCAAGGCATTATATTGATTGATTGCTTGATTGCTTGATTGATTGATTGATTGATTGATTGATTGGTTGATTGATTGGCTGATTGATTGATTGGTTTGCTGGTTGATTGACTGATTGATCGATCGATCGATCGATCGATTGGTCGACTGATTTAATATCACCTTCTCTTTGTGATTGCTAATCTTCAACGTACTATTTTACAAACCTCTTTTCTTACATAAATAGCTTGCAAAATACTTTAAGTTATTTTACTTCCGTCTTAGCATTCATCATGTGTAGCTTCTAAAAATATAAGATGCGCTCGACCTAAACGCTTTCTTTACTACGTGGTAAAGAAAACCTTGGATCGACCTGATCAGCATCTCCTACGAGGACACCTCTCTCTCACCTCTGACATTAACTCAACGGACGACTATCGTTCGATATGGCACGGGCATGACTTAACTTCACGTGATATTGTTAGTGGAATGGTTGCCGACGCAGTTAGATAAGTTTTTCGAGTCTGGTAATCGTTTCATCAATGGTCCATCAAATTCAAAGCCATTAATTTTCGCTTCCCGCTAATTAGTTGTAAGTGATGTGGCATTGCAATTTCACCTCGCCCACTTGGAGAACACTGACCTTAAGTGATAAGCCCTTAAGCGATTGAAGTCTGTCCATGGGGACACGGGTAAGTTAATGCATGTCGTGGACTGCATTACGGACTACACTCTTGCATTGCATCTATTCGTTTCTTGTGACCGGGGCCCTTGCAGACCGTGTTTCAGTTTTCAATTTTCCTCAAAAGAAGCCTCATTTCGCGTATGTTGATTGTGTTTGTCAAATGACAAATGACATCTTTGCTGAAGTCTCTGCTTAACTTGTGGAGGGAGAATACATATTGAAATGCATACATGGACTGCTAAAGAGAATGCAAAAGCTATACTCAGGTAAGATTAAGAAACAAATCTTGCCATTTCTGTTGTTCACATGATTATAATCAAGCTCGTGAGGTCATAAAATGTAACCATGCTAATATCAAAATGTTACCTCTTTTACATTTTTGCTTAGATCATACAATTATTTGTCTTTTTATCTGTGTATCCATTACCAACACTTATTAATACAACTGCCCCTTTATGCCCATCTAACCCTCCCTACATCTGCGTACCTACCTTTCAACTTCTCAACCTGCCCAGCTACCTGGCTGGCAATCTGACTACCTGCCTATCTGCCTGCCTGTCTACCTACCTACCTACCTACCTACCTACCTATCTGCCTGCCTGTCTACCTACCTACCTACCTACCTACCTACCTCCCTACCTACCTACCTACCTACCTACCGACCTACCTACCTACCTGCCTACCTGCCTACCTACCTCCCT
>QQSS02192792.1:0-12947 GCA_003687565.2 Craspedacusta sowerbii
TAATAATAATAATAATAATAATAATAATAATAATAATAATAATAATAAAAATAATAATAATAATAATAATAATAATACGAATAACAATAATAATAATAAGAAGAAGAAGAAGAATAAGAAGGAGAAGAAGAAGAGAAGAAGAATAAAAATAACAATAACAAATTAGATCACAGTATTTACAAACCTTGATCATCTGCAAAGACTCCTTTGCTTCCTTAATCTGCTCTTTAAGCGTATCAACCTTTTCTGCCGACCTAAAACCAAGTCATTTTTAACCTAACGTGCAGCGCTTGATCTTTGGCGCGGGTAAAGGTTAAAGGAATGCACAGAAAGATGCGAATCCTATGAGATTCTCAGTCGAGACATCGACCGGGCATGATGCGCAGTTCGAGCGGACTAGAGAAAACAACAACGACAACAACGACAACAACAACAACAACAACAACAACAACAACAACAATAAAAACAGCCACAGTTAAGCAGCACAGAGGACGGCTCTACATCGGATAGGTTTCTAGCAAGAATACTCAACCTTTGGACGACAAATGCCTGATTCTAAACTTTTTCATAGCTTCTGCTTAACGGTACAAAAAACTCCGGCTAGACCTTGAGCAATTGTTTCGCGTTCTCGGGCCTCTCCGCAATGGAAGTCGCAAACAAACTTATTTGCGCGCCAGCGTAATCTCGAACCAAGTCGAGTTCCACATTGCACGGCCAAGATTGATGGCAAACGCCACGGAAGCCAGTATTGTAAAATTTATACTGACAAGACGAATTTTCTCGCTCAGGATCAGCTGAAAGGACAAACAAACCAGGAACAAACCTGTAGAAGTCTTGCTCGATCATCTGGTGTTCGCGGTGGTCACGCTAAGCAAACAAAAAGAGAAGCCTGACACGTCCATCAAACTCCAGCAACAGCGAGGCATTTTTACGACAAGGCCGCCCCAGCTATGAATTCCCTACAAACAACGGAGCAAAAATCCTTCGCGAAGATTTCCCTAATAACAGAAGTTTTTCGATTCTAGCAAACAGCTTGTTTCTATTCAGCAGTACAAGGATTCTTAACGCCTGCAGAGAGATTCAAGAATATATAAGATATGTAGTCTGAATAATAATTATATAGTCTGCCATGATTTAACTGCTCGTACCTTAAGACTATCAAGTTCACTTAGAACTTTACGCTTTTCTTCCATAACAAGCACGCTTTTGTTTAAAGCTTTCGTGCTCTTAATAGATAACATTAGAAAGAAAAAAAATAAGCTGTTGGTTATTGCATAACTCAAACTTCCACTCATTTAAACCTCCGATTTATGCCAACCAAAATCTGTGAAAATCCCAAACGATGAAAGATAAATGGTATGAGTGATAAAGAGCATTACATACGGAACATGATAAGCGAATTTCGCAGCTTTCAAATCTCTCTCTTAAGGTAGTCGAACTATATGGCCGGCTAGCGCCAGAAATGCCAACTGCGAATGCGCAACAAAGTAAACAAATAGAAATCATGGTCATCGTTCAAAACAGAAGCCTTCACCCAATACACACCTGTTCCAAATGCTTCGATAGGTCATTTATGCGGAACTAAAACGATTCGGAGCGATTAGAAAAAGCCACCAAAGATTGGCAGAGCATATTATATATACACAAATTATAAAAAATACAGATGCATAATTTACATGCATGTCATTTTGAATATATATATAATTTAGTAATGCTAAATTGGGTATCCACGGATCTATAAAATCTCCGTTCATAACTGTTGCGTGAGCTATGGCTGCACACCAAAAATAGCGCTTCATCAGTCGAGTCAGAGCAGCAACAATAACAGAAACAAGCAGAGTCAAAGAAGAGTAAAGAAATGCAACAGAGAATTCCTCGAAAATACATTTATCGCAAGTTTGCATCAGCTGACGGCTATGATGAAATCCGATTTAAAACATTTCGAGACATAATTTCGTATTTATGGCGCATGTATATATACGTATATATGCGCATATATATATATATATATATATATATATATATATATATATATATATATATATATATATATATATGCGTGTGTGTGAGAGAGAGAGAAATCATTCTAGCAGTCAATAATTAGCTTAAACTCGCCAATATCAGGGTTATCCGCACGACATTATTTACAAGGAAGGGTCCAGGCAACTGCTAACATCATCCGTACTGATAATGATTTTTAAAAAAGAAAGACCAATAATAGAAACTTTCGTTTAAAAATAAAGTTAGCAGACGCGTTTAGCAGACAAAGTTTACATGAGCGATATGATATGCAATTCATGTAGTTTACATTAATCAGGTAGAGTGAAGCTTGCGAAGTTAAAACACACAAACCTGCTGCTCCCTTGCGACAGATTCCAATTTAAGGATCTTCTCACCCTGACCTGTATTTAAACAATCAGTAGATGACAATCTAACCGATAGCAAAATATCAATGATGTACGGCCCAGGGGTGCACCTAAAACATTCATCACCTCAATGTAACGTTTTGAAGGTGAATGACACAAGTTTTTTTAAAACAAAATGAAAAACCAAACCATAATATAAGTATGGGTATTATTACAAACGATATAAGAACAATTATCACGTAATAATCATTATCCCCGACCTTCCCTCGATGAGGTTTTAAACAACATAACAAGTCTTCGAAAGACTTCGAACTCGAATAGGAAATGTTTTCACTTCAAGCAAGTCAGGAAGTCTAAGAAAAAATTTTGTAGTTCCTTACAAGGGTTCCAACCAATCAATCTTTGAATGCGCTGGTTTATTTACCTCACGGCTTCAATGCCAAACCGATATTTTTAAGCAAAAACTTATCGTCGTGCTTTTCGTCGAGGGAACTTAAGCCTAAAACGTCAACATACAGAGCGTGGTGTACTACTTTATATGCAACCAGTATGACGCTGGTTATGTTCGAATGACCACCCAACACCTACACTAAGACATTGAAGGTCACACGTCAGACGATAGGTCGATTTCTAGAACTCTCCAAGTTGCCAACATGCTGGACGAAAAAACATGCGATCTTGAAAAGCAAGTTCAAATTCTAAAGAAAAGCCATTCGAATTCTGAAGAAAAGCCATTCAAATTCTAAAGAAAAACCATTCGAATTCTGAAGAAAAGCCATTCGAATTCTGAAGAAAAGACGTTCGAATTCTGAAGAAACGCCTTTCGAAGTTCGATTATCAAATTAACGAGATGCGTTTCATATAGAAGACGACTGAACGTTTTCGCTTAATAAGACTCGGTTAAGGCGAAGTTAGATTTAAAAATCTGAGCTTCTGTATAGTGGTTGTATTAACTGCTGTGTTTTTATGGCTGATATGTTTATGTTAGATATCGATATGGAAACACTGAAGAAGGCAGCTGGGTTAGCCAAAGCGTCTGAAAATACAAACATTGCTCTGTGTGCGATAATTTTCGCAATGAGCGTCTTACCGACGAGGATTCTGCTACAATAAACATAATTAAACAAAATAAAACTTCAAGTGCGACTCAATAATGATGTGAATAGGGCAATGGAAACACTAGTCGCATACAATTCCATCCCATTACATCTAACAACCCACGAAAATCTGTAAATGTGTTGCGTGGTCATTATGCCTTGCGTGAAGAAAAAACAAACAAACAAAATAAACGTCATTTTGAGAGCAAACGTACCGAAAATTAAGACCACGTCATGATTTTGAACGGATCTCACAACCATCATCATCATTAGCATCAACATCATTATCATCTTCAAGATCGACATACGATCACCAGCTTAATCACAATTTTGATTCCACTACCATTATCATCAACATAATGATCATCATCTAGATCCTCATATTCGTCATCAAACATGCCATTATGGCCATAATCATCCGGATGGAATAAACAATAAAGAAGACCTGAGTTCTCGGACTCGAGCATCTTGATTCTGTTGCTCAGTTTGGCAGAGAGCGATTCTTGAGCTAGCTTCTCTTGCTCCAAGTCCTCCATTTGGCTCTGTCAAGATGGAAAGGATGGCCACGTATTATAGAAGCGATACATCGGCATAAAACATAATCATTTCAGTTGCAAAAGCGCTTGGAAAACAAAAACCTTAAAAATAATTTAAATAAGATTATTAAACATTTAACACATAAAAAATCAGCAAAGACAATTCTTCAAATTAAGCGGGCGACATAGTGCTTCAAACCGATGTCGCATCAACATCCGCTTTGAAAACGCGACCCTTCGTTAATACAGGCGTCACAAACCCTGATCTTGACTTGAGCTTTCCTGATCAATGTCTTCTGATGCTGGAAGCGCTCCTTTAGGGTTTTCGCAATCAGGTAGCACCTCTGCAGCTTCTCCTATAACGAACCGAGGGTATACGCTACGACAAATAGCCGGCAGCGCGTGACCGAAAACATAGCCGTAATAAAACATAAGCTTCAGATCACAACGCTAAAGGAAGCCCCACGAGCAAGCCTATCTAGATTTATGTATATGTGTATATATATATATATATATATATATATATATATATATATATATATATATCGATAAAATAAACAATGCCAAGCGACTTCGAAATAATCAAGCAATCAATACTTCAAGTAAACAAACCTGAATATCAGCGGTAGTTTTTCTGGTATCGAAGGAGAGGTTTTCAGGAAGACCTTTTACCTGAAACGGACGAGGAACATTCTCAATGGCTGACTTACAACATATGCACCTAGTAAGTTCTGATAGAAAGAATGAATTTCAAGGCTTAAGCAACAAATCATTCTAAAGGAGGCTACGAAGCAATAAGAACCCTAGGCTCCTTAAATTTAGCTTCAGAATGCTATTGTGCTCATAACCAGCCGAAAGTTTTCTGTACGTAGTTCACACATGCGTTCCGCGCAGCAGGTAAAGGATTTCGCATAAAATAGTTAAGGAGAATGGTAAAACAAAAAACAGCTGTTGAGAGACCGACACGGGCGCTACAAAGAAGCTATATGGTGACATATATATACATATATAACATATATACCTACATAAGATATATGCACATACATAACACATAATCCACAAGAACGACAAATCATGCTTGTCCGATGCAAGAGAGTAAGGAGAGCGCAGGAGAACGATTGATCCACCTGAATTTCCGCATCGTCGGGCATGAACTTGAGGCGACGCCGGGTAATAAATTAGTTTACAAAGAACGAGCATCTTTTAAGTTAATCTGTTTTTGTTTTTTTCTTTGTTTTTTTTTTTGTTTTTGTTTTTCTTTTTGTAAGAATGAACAGACTTGTCAAGGACTACGATGATGGCGTTTTAAAGTACTCCATTAGTGAGGGCATACTAACTACAGCCATCGTAAAGCAAGAGATTTTAAAAGTTAGCATCGAGAAGGTCCACATTCACAGCTGAGCGGAGTTTGAGAAAGATCGCATCGTGCTTAATGCAAGCCGTGTAGCGCAAGAAGAAGCGCCTTGGGGTTTTTATTTGGTGCAATTGCACGCTGCTCCATGCACTCTGGTCACAGGTGACCGTAGTCAACTTCGCAGCTCTACAGCACACGCTCACGCGCTCGCCTAAGTACGAGGCACGGGCAAATATCTGGCCCATGGACGGAGTCGGACGCGCAGCTAAGGCCACCATCTTGACAACGGTACCAGCGTTCGGACAAACAAAGGGAGTCAAAGGCGTTTTGGACCTGTTTCTACTGTCTTCACATCCCACGCGTAGGTCAACGTCAAGCGTTGCATTCCAGCAGGGGTAACAAAATCCGTGGATATTCAAGCGAGAGTGAACTGCTCCACGAACAAGTAAAATGAGAGCCTCAGGGGCATAGTTATGACGTCGGTGTATTTTATATATATATATATATATATATATACATATATACATATATACATATATACATATATACATATATACATATATAGATATAATTAAGAAAACCCAAGAAAAAACACATTCGCAACAAAAAAAATAGACTTCAACCAGAATGAATTCGCTAGTTGGACTTCTAGGGAGTGTTGCCATTCTCAACGACGATTCCGATGACAAACCACTCGCAAGAAATACATACGAGGCGCGAACAATGTCAAGCCACCTGCTCACCGAACTGGCTAAATACAACCCCGCTTGACACGTAAGAGGCAAGACCATTCCTTTCTAACTTTGTTATTATAGACAGGGATAGTAACGACAAGGCTCTAAAGATCAAGGAGAGCCTTTGCTTTCGCTATCCAACATTTTACGTTCAATGGAAATCAATCATATCCACTGAAGTTGTGTATAAAGCCTTTTGTACTTTTGTATGTCAGACTTTTTAATTTCATGTTTGCTTGAATCTTGTATCGATCTTAGCTGTTTTCCGTTCGTATAGAGTCTGATGATGACAATAGATATCGTCATAAGCTTGCGAAAGACTTGAGAACACTGCCGCCTCAGTTATGTATGTATATATATATATATATATATATATATATATATATATATATATATATATATATATATATCAAAATGTCATGAGTTAACGAACCAGAATGATTTGGAAGAGATAAGATAAAGCAGAGCAAGAAGTGGACAAGGTACGCAAGTCTAAAAAAATAAAACAAACTTACTGCCTTGTCACAACTAAAAAAAACTGTTATCTAACCGGTAAATCTTGCTCTCCCTCTTGCGTCAAAATCGCCAGCAGGTTATCGACGTCGCCCGCGACGCAAGCCAACGATTGCTAAAAGCAAACCGTTCAGAAGATGTAATCTTCTTTAACAGAAAAATAAGTTAAGCAATAAACCGAAGTCAGAAACTGTTCGCCGAAAACTAGTTCGCAAGGGAACGGGCTCGACTTCTTAAACAAGTTGTTCTCTACATCAACCGTCGTTTTTAAGTTTCATCGTAGGCCATTGGTTTGCTAGGTTGATCATCTTTCCAGACAGCGAGCAAACAACAACAATTGGAAAATCGTTTCTTTTGCAGTTCCTACTTGAAAAGAAGCGCTTGTTGTCGATGAGAGAACACTGTTCTTATCACGAGGCAAATCTTTGTATCACGTGCGGGGAGGACTACGGGCAAGTCCAAAGGGTGGCTTCTGAGTCTCGCTTGCAAACAACATGGCGTCTGTTTTGGTCGGTCGCCATATCGGGTAACTGGCGGCGTACCTGGTGAGATTCCTTGGTCTTCAGCAAAGTCTCCTCAAGCCTCGACAATTCAGACTCCAACTTGCTCTTTCTGAACAAAATATGCAGGACAATCGAGCAGTTACTACTCGGCATCAGAAAAGCAGCGCCACTTAATACAGACTCGACATGATGACGAAAGCGAGTTCCAGAAACTGCCGCCTTCAGCACAGTCAAAACATCTTCCTATACAAACATCGCTCATGCCTCACAATGGCATAACAATTACAAAACGTACGCATAGTTTACGACCAGCTATCAAACAAAATTACCAATCAGCGTGCTCTATCCACTAATGAACTTCAAGATACCACATTCCAGATTTCGCACTCCCAACCACGTTTATTAACAGTCCTGAACTTATACCTGTCCTCTGCTTCCCTCGCCGACTCTTCAGTCACCTTCAACTACACGAGAAGACACAAGAAGCAACGAGAACAACTTATCCGACGTGGCAAAAGAACTCCGAGTACTAACCAAGTCTGCCGCAACCACGAAGGGTGCAAAACATAGGTCTAAGTCAGAATCCAAAGAAAATAAATCAAGCCAAGAAAACGGATGAAACCAAGAGACTGCGATGATACAAGCCGACTTCTTAGGCGAGTCCAGTTCCAGCAGTGCTGAAGTCACATGCGACATGTTTTAAAATAAACGGACCTAAAGATTTAGAGCTTTATTTGCGATAGAATAGTTACAATCTCCAGGTCACCTACTTTTATGGACTTTAAACTATGGCGGCCCAAACCTCGTGGAATAAGTTTTATATTTTAGGAGGGGACTGGGCTGGAATTAAACAAAAGGATTAATTGGACTTAATTACTTTTACGGCAGAATTCAGAAATTCGCGGAGACGTTGCACCTACGAGGTAGATTGGCTGCATGGAATATCTACTGGTTATGAAAGACCGCTTGGACTTCAGTACTTCGTGAACAGAAAACAGTTAAGGGGCTTGAAAAGTTGGTGCTTACTAACCAGGACTTGAGCACTTCTGAAGCCGAAATATCTAGTCAGTTGACTGGGGACCAGTCCCAGAGCGACGGAATTACTTCACCTCGAAAATGCCAAAAAACAGACTTAAATGCTTCTGGAATTGGGCTCTTTGATTGGGAAATATTGGAAGCGTAGCTGACCAGCGAATAGCGCATACCTTGCTTTCGAGATCTCTTCGAAGAAGTTGAAACCGCTTCTTAATCTGCTTAGTCTCGTCCTCAGCTCTAAACGTTAAATTTCTAAATCTAGCTTCACTAGGTTCAATACCTTGTCACTGAAAACTAACAATAACATCAGCAACGCAATATATCGTTCAATAGCAACTCAAGAACATCTCAAAGTTGGGCAGACACCTGACCACCAAACAAAGCATACACGTCCACAAACACACACCATTAATCACACTTACACACACACACACACACACACACACACATGCACGCACACACCACATACAAACACACACAAGCACACCCATATACACATAGACACACACACAAACACAGACACATACACATGCACACATACATGCACATACACACGCTGCTAATTAAATCGCGACACCCTACGTGCAATCAATCAGTTTTGCCGAACAAAGGGTTGGTCGGGCCTGAACGTTATGGCGAGAAATTCAAAGAAAACCCGTATTTCCAACAAGTCGATGAGGAAGCTAACGCTTTGCAAAACATAATTGGCGCCTATCAAGAAAAAAACAGTGTTTACTTATGACAAAAGCGCACAGCAACCACGATAAAAATGTTGATTAAGAAAACAAGATGCTGAATAGGAACCACTGCACGGCGAAGATACAAAAGCTGCAGATGCACGAAGCAAACTTAAATAACTCTTTAAATGAACAAAAAAAACATCAAATTTATCCTGCATGTTGAAGGTATGAAATTGCCAGGAAGTTATCAAATATCGAAACAACGAACGCCCAACGCACTTATTACCTTTTCAGATCCACGCTAGCAAGATTGAAGGCTTTTTCTTTCTCCGCCAAGTCGACTTTTAACAACTTCGTTACACTACGCTCGTTCGTCAACTCAGCCTGAAGAGATAAGATCGCAGTGTTCACATAGGCAACACGTCACGACATCTGAGCACTGAGACTGAGCATCTCCACAATAGATGTCGAATACATCTTCACAATAAGCAATAATGCAAACCGAACACATATCCTAAACACGCAATTCTCATATCGCACAAACTCTACAATATATAAGCAGGATATCAAACAAATATGCCCAAGATAGATAAATCACATATCGAACACATCTCCACAATATATGATTCGCATATGGAACACATCGCCCAAGAATAAAACTTTGCATACTGAACAAATTGCTGCAGAACGTCAGTTCGCATAAGCAAATCGAGAAAGTCGAAGGCATACGATGCACAGCAAGGAGCGATTTAACAACTAAGGCGATCCAACAGAATACGGGTAACTTCCGAGGAATTCTCCGCTTTGGGTAAAAGTAGAGGATTTATGACTCCAGAGGATTAAAATTCAACAGCTCTGGCATTCCCACAGTTCAGACTCGTTTTGACCAGTGCGGGGCTTGCGGTGCATGGAAATTTAAGCCTGGTCAGGGGAGCGCAATGGGGCACACACACACCCCAACTACTAGGCGACGACAGATGACTGAACTGGAGAGAACTGGAGAGAATTGCGCAAAACTGATGTCCTGGATTATCACCAAGCACAGGCGCCTCTTCCTTCTGGCTGGCCTAGCGCTGGCACAAGGTAGACGAACCCTTGAATTTCAACATTCGGCAGAATTCAATCGTATGTGCTAATGCGACCTGAAAGGTATGCGTTATTCGGTGCTCTTGGCCAACCCTACCAACTTTGCACTGCATGATTCGATACTAGCGATGTGCTAAAAAGTATAAGCAGCCAGCGCATAGGAATCCAGTTAAAAACATAGGAGAGCAGGAAAATGGAGGAGGGATTCGATTCAAACGAGACAAGAAATTTCTCGAAATCTCTCGAAACTTCTCCTTTCAAACAAGAATGAGTTTCGAGAAGTAGACCCTTACTATTAAACATCTTGTCCTATATGAGCCAGCCTCTGTTAACCATCCTATCCTGCCTTGAAGAATCCCAATTAGCAATCCTATCCTACTTGCAAGAACACCTATCAACCGTCATATCCTACTTGCAAAAACCCCTGTCAGGCAAGGATCTGCGTCTCGAAACTTCAGTTTCGAGAAATTTCGCGACGAGGCGAAGGTCTGTTTCGAAACAAACGAGAAGTTTCGAGACGAGAAGAACATCGGTCTCGATTCAAACGAGACGAGAAATTTCTAGAAATTTCTCGTTTCAAACGAGAATGAGTTTTGAGACGCAGACCCTTACTAGCAAGTAGTCGAGCAGGGAAAGTCGTTATATCCAGCCAATGAGTTACTAAGCCCGACCTCCGTCCTCTCGCAGGCTTCCATAGCTTTTTTCTGCTTCTCCTGTTCTTCTCCTAGAAGCTTCCTCAGCGTCGATTCTTCACTGTGCTAAAAAAAAGTTGACGAGAACAATTTTAAATATATATGGTTCAAGAAAAATTTCATATATGTACATAAACCTGACGATGTGCTAAAAAAAACGCACGAAAACAATTTTAAAATTACATAATTGAAGAAAACTATATACATAAATAAATGTGACTAAAACTGACGATAAATAGCATCAACGTGAAGGCGGTAAACACGCCCTCCCCCCCCCCCATTCCAGGAGGCGAAATGCGCGAATTGAATTAAGATCGAGGATTTCCGCTTTTCATAAATCAAGCTGACTTGGTGGCGTCATTGCACTACTCTAATGCAGAAGGGGCACGGAAACTACACCCACGTTCAACGTTGTAGAGGGGCGGTGAAGCTCATCAGGGCACCCTAAACGTACTCATCCTAGCTCGTGCACGGTCATCGTAGACGTCAGGTTGGGATCACAACCAGTCGGGCAGTTGGATCAATCTCAGGTCGGCCAGCCACCAAATCAAGACAGAGGCAAGACAAGAATCTATTTTTCCCAAAGTGCATACAAAGAATTAATCGTGAGCTTATTACATAAAGCGCAAAAATGGGAAGTAGGACTCTTCGTGGCAATGCTAAGCAGAGTTGAAGAGCCCCCCCCCACCCCCTTACTTGTCGTAAGAAGCATGCTTCATCTTCCTTAATACAACATCGCTTAAAAAACGAGAGCTTAAGCCTCCTACTGCTGTCATTTCTGGTACCTCCCGAACATGATCTTAAGGAGAAGAGAGATTTTAGGGATACCGGCAAGTCATCATTTTTTCAGTCATAACTGAACATAGATTTATTCAGTTCTATTATGTCATCAAGCCTCAGATTTTGTCAGCAGGCCTCAAGATTTGAATTAAAACCTTTGATAAAACTGCAGCAACTCTGGCCAATTTCTTGGATAGTTCCAAAAAGCGTGGCTTCCATGTCAAAGAAGCATCAATCAAGACCCGTAAGCATCTTACCTTGTTTGAGCGAAATATTTTTGTGCCTCCAAGATCAATAGTATGTTGCTAATCTTGTACTTACGGTATGGGCGCGTCTTTATAGGTATTTAAATTGTTGTCGCTTACCATGTTTGTGTCGACCATCGTGCGTCACGTGGTGCTTATCTCTTTTAGGCACGCTTATTACAGTTTACGATCATTTTCTTTATGCAGCTTGTTATTTAATTATGTGTAGGTTTTGGGCGTTTTCGTACTTCTTACTTTTTATGATCAATTCTTTGTATAACCCGTAATTGAATTATGTAGCAAAACAGTATAAATTTGAGTTTGAAATATGTCAAATCAGAGTACAAAGACAAGATCTACAGTCAAAACCACTGGCCTTCTCTCTCGAACCCGATCTACTTCACGACATAGTACACCGGAAGTCATATTTTTTCTAGGTGGTTTGAAAAGGTCTTTTAGCGTTCAGAGAAAGACGATTTGCGCAGAGCCAGTCAAAGAGATTTTCTAGGTCCTTAAGAATAGCCATAAGTGATGAGTGACTTAGCAGAATGCTAGTTTCATCTGGTCCGAGGAAGACCACAACAACAGACAACAAGATCCAGCATTGCACCATGCAATCAGCAAAAATCGTGTAAGGACTACAAAATTTGAGTCCTCACACCTTCACGCTCGTTCGATTTGAGACTACAGCAACTCGTTTCATCCTTCGTGATTCGAGCCTGACCTTGCCCAAAGTAGCATCAGCGAGTACTTTGGACATCCGAACCATACATTTCATAGTACAAGTACATGGCAATACAGATTTATACAGATTTACTAAGAAGTACATAGCAATTCTTGGGCTATCGCTAGAGAGAGGTTCTAGAGTCACCCTCAGTAAGTGACAACCACCAAGTAGATACCTACCATAAGAATTTAATTAGAAGTTTCACGAACACTCACAATTTAAAAAAAAATCCTTCCGGCACTCTGCCATAGTATTCGCATTTATTAAATGTTTCATAAACCTGACAGAACCTCATCAACAATTTTCCCATCGTTAATCGCAAAAACTGTGCAGTGGTCTCCGTTCTGCCACACGCTACGTACTAAAGTTTCACATACGTTTCTTAAATATACTTCAGCTCATGGTATGCTACATCGGCGTAGAGCAGTATGGCTTTATCGGCAATAAGAAAAAGACAATCATTTAGAAGCTAGAAAAGCAAAAGCGATTACCCAATACACAGCTTTACTTCGCACACATTCAACCGTGGCCCTGTGGCCCAATGGATAAGGCACCTGACTACGAATCAGGGGATTCCAGGTTCGAGTCCTGGCAGGGTC
>QQSS02192803.1:0-11248 GCA_003687565.2 Craspedacusta sowerbii
ACCGCAATGCCTGCGCTTCCGTGCTATATCGATTATGTCTGTTGTGCCTGGCGGAAATTTTATTAATCAAATGCTGTGTGTTGCTGTGATTTTTTGCATTCTATTGTAGGGAGAATTTTACTACGGAGTTCGAGATGGTCCTCATATGGTTGATTTTATTTTGGATCAGATTCAAGTTGATGTAATGGAGATCATTGATAGTACGTAATCTTTATGTGTTTCTATCATATCCTTTTGCACAAGGGGTTATCCCCCAATAACGTTTCTTACATCCGATCGTTTCTGTTTCGTCTGTACTGCCGTTCGAATTGTTTTCTTTGTTACTCTTATGATTCTTGTGTTCGCTGATGTCGATGATTTGCTGCTGTTCCGGTCAGAGCAATGTTTCATTTTTGCTCGCAAGCACACGGCTCAAGCATACGAACAGGAGAGTATCATTTCTAACCATCCCCTCTAACTCTCATTTCAAGTATTAAGGCTATCTATCCATGCGCAGCTAGTTTTAACTTGGTTAACAACATTAAGGTATTCATCTTTTTTTCATGATGACGGAAATGCTAACATGTGTTTGTGTAGACTACCACAGTAATATTCGGAACAACATGGGCTGCAGTTCGATTCTAGCCCTGTAACGTTGACATTTATCACTTTCAAGTTGAAATTCGTTCACGTGAAATTCGACTTCTCGCTTGGTGTTACATTCCTCGCTTCAGTCTCCGTATTTATTATTTTATACATCCCTGCAGATCCGGTGAAACTCTTGCTATCTTTAACAACGAAGTGCACGGCCACTGTCCAGATCTTTAACAACGTTTTTTATTTGTTGTTTTGTCCGTCTAGTTTTATGCATACATTCGTACTGAATGTAATCATTCCGAAGTTTACTTAGCGCATTCCCGAGTGAATTTTTTTCATTTTAATTACTCTCTGTGTAGGTAACTTAAGTGAACTATCTCAAGATCGTCATCTACCATGGATTCTCAGTTTTTGCCGTGATTCTGATGAAGGTAGGGATAAATCATGAGCAGGGAGTAGAGGATTGTGTCTGAGTCAAATATTTCTACAGTTTTGGAGCTGTTCTTGAACGTCGCTGTTGATTGAAATCATCGTTTACCTTCGCCTTCCACGCAACGTTGTATTAGGTATTTATTGGCTTCCGTGTGTTTTTGACCATGTATCCCAAGTGCCGCTAGGATATCGGTTTTGTATTTATTAATTTTTTTACACGCTTTCCTTTGGTTACGGACATATTCTTGTTTTTGATATTATTCAAATGAAGAAAATTTGTTACGGCTTTTAGCAAAAAATTGATTCTGGAAATTACTTTGTGCTTTAAATGTGTGATTCCTTTTGTTCTGTTTTTAAGTTTTAGATATAGTTTTTAAATATGCTCCTTGTTCTCACATCTTGATGTATTGATGATCCATTTGCTTATATTATTTAGATTGTTTAAATCAACAAGAACTGCTGAAACTTGCAGCGATGCTAGTAAGTAAGAGGAAAGACTTCTGCCTTCTTTATACGAACACGAATGACCTCTTCACTCTGATTCAGGCAAGAGGCTTTAAAACGTTGCTCGCCTAATCTGGTGCAGGCAGCTAGCCCAGTTTAGACTCGTTTGTTCCTTTGATTTATTGAGACAAACATTTGTGCTGTATAGAGAAAGCACTTTCCGTGTAAGTTTCTCAAAATTCATCGTACAGAAGATATTTTCGATGTTTGCGAAACTTAGTTTACTTGTTGTTACCTAGGATGATACTTATTCCGGGATTTTTTTCAGACATTTACTTTGTGCTGTGATAGCTGGAGCTTCAAAAATATTTTAACTGTCTTGCTGTCAACGTTAATTGCCAGATCTATAGTGACCCGCTAAGTGAAGTTTGCTGAAGCTATTCGAGCTTTTGCATTGTTCTTGTTTAACAGGATAATCTGGTTCATGTGGGTCATGTTAACTGCGCGGTGTCTCCTTCAACTTGCCGTCAGCTAGATCAAACCTCTGGTGTGGTCTTTTTTCCTAGTAAAGGTCTTAAAAAAGAAAATGGAAAGGTATTTCTTGTTTTTCCTCTGAACTTAATGTTCTTCAAGAAAAAATTGGCCAGGATTATAGCGTTTAATCTATTTATTTGCTATTTTCGAACATGGCATCAAAACTAGTAGGACATTCAATCACGACCACTGTAATGGCACCTGCTTAGCTAATGCATTTTGCTGGGGAGCTCCTCGGTATTGCAGAAGCCAGTTTCTCTTCGATCGCCTAATTACGGATGGCTTGTGTCACGTTATTGACGAAGTTTTGACATCTATATTATCACGGTATTGTTGTAAACGTAGGAACCCGTTAATGACTTAAGGCAAGTCGAACGGTCGTAATCCGTAGTTTCATTATATCGCCCGAGCAGGCCGTTAAAGTAAGCAAAACAGTCCCAAGCCTACAAAAATGACGGGCTGAATTCGTGGAAGGAGCATAATGACTCTGATAGGTGATGCTATTAAGGAAATTGCAGCAGCCCCAATGGTTGGAAAACGTGGCAATGAAATCTTCTCTTGTTTCGGATGTCTAGAGCAAATCTTTGAGGGTCATTAGTCTATTCTTTAATTGAGTGCAAACGTGGAGTCATTATTTAGCTCGGCTGAAGCACCACATTCAGCTGCGCCTCGATATCCCTGTTTGTATGTAACCTGGTAATGTAGCGGTTATAAATCTATTGAAATCTCAACAAGAAAAATCCGTAATTAACTATTGCGCTTGAAGCCTGGCTATATAACTTTGGTATTTGCTATGGCGTTTGGAAAACTCCGAAGTGGAAGTGGAAATTACTTTTGTTTGGTCTAATGTTATACAAATTATTTCATCATAGCGTTGGAAGGGTGTCATTCACTACGTTATTTCTGCCACCAGGTTGTTTGAATCTTAATTGTATTGTGCAATTTTTTTAAACAATTTTTTTGTTAAGAAAAAATTGTACAAATGTCATTGTACAATTTTTTCTGTATTTTACTGTACCAGAAACTAACGTGTTAGCCCTATGGTGGGCGTATTTATCGCTGGAGTTAGATTTATCCTTTCTTATAGGTCATACCTAGTCTACAAGCCAAAGAAATCATGATGCATACTTTCAAGTTTCTTCCCGAGCCTGTTGATGTGGTGATGAGCACCTACAATGTATGGGATCGTTATTTTGTGATTTATGGTCTCTTTCTTATACGTTGCCTGGAGGAATGGTAATCTTTAAATTTAATTTCTAGCTTCTGTTAGCTTTCTTATGTGTGTGTCGCTGTTAAGCACAATACTGTTGAATAAGATTGTGGAACTTGAGGTCGTACATGTTTTTTTTTTTTTCATTCAGGATATCAAAGCTCGTATATATTCTGGTAAAAGCGACCCATGGCTTCTGGTTTTTGTTTCTGGGGAAGACTCCTCTGGAATGGAGTTAAAAAAGCTGTCGGCGCTAACCCCAGATGTGAATGTAAATTGACTTAGATTCGCCCTGACTTAAAGCCTTCTATTCTTAATATATATCCATGTATATCAGTAAGTCTCCATAGCCGTAAGTTGTAGACTTTTGTAAATCACAGTTAGTGAAGTTCCAGTGCAGATGCGGGAAATATCTACTCTTTGTTTGTTTATGCTAATTGTCCTTGTGTCTTGTATATGTGACACGTTCTAGTGGCGTTCTCGTTTAATGAAGAACTTAGTGTGTTGTCTTGACTGAGACGTTTTTTGGCTAGTTGTGTTCTTTGCATTGTATTTCTATTTTTTTTTTATCGCAGATTGGAAGTGTTGATTGCCGTCTAGAAAAAAATCTGTGCGAAGTATTTCATGTCCAAAAATTTCCCTCGGTTATTCTACTAAAGGCTGGTGGCTATGAATTTCATCATGGTAGGTGCGCTTTGATCCACAATGATGATCGTTTTTAAATTGTTGGCATGGCAATTTTTGTCGCTTTAGCATGGTTCACAGCACTAGCATACTCTGTTGCGTGTTACAGAAATAAGCAAACTTTCTTTTGTCCATGTGTTATTTATTGCAAGATGGAACGACCTTAGTTATTCATCCTGTGCGTGTACCAATATGTGAAAGGATGCTCATCGAGTGACATGCAGAAGTTTACGTTCTAATATTCTTAAGGCGTAACGATCTAATTTTGTTGTTGTGATTTTTATGGTTGCAAAAAATGAGTAGCGTCGGATGTTTTGTTTTACACTCGGCATTGTGGGTGTCTTTGTTTATTTTGGAGCTCCTTTTGTTTTGGCTTAACGTCTTTAGTGCAGTACATTGCCTGTTTTGGGTTCTAATGTAACAAAATTATTAACTTCTAGGTTATCTTGGTAGAACTGTGGCGTTACTATTGGTTTGGACGCACGAGTGCTATGGGCGTGCGTTTTTATATTGTGAGTACTGTTACTTTGTTTTCAGGTCGTTACACCGCTCATGATATTGCTAACTTCGCTCGAGACAGTGCGTTGTCCAACGTGATAACTCTTAACCCTGAAAACTTTCCGGCTGTTACCCAAAGCCATGAAAGTTGGTTTATTGACTTCTTTGCTCCGGTAAGGTGATTTCCCCATGCTATTTCGTCGTGTCTGAAAACGTACCGTTTTGCTGATTCAAAACTGATTTAAAGCGCGTATCGCAGGCCCTTAAAGCTTTCATAAGATCTTTATTTTTGATGATTGGTGAGAGAAGAAGGCAGAACATATCCTTCTATTAAAGCCTTTAATCTCTCTTGTCATTTTAGAGTTAATGTTCTTAAACAAAAAAAAAATACTTGCTATTTTAATTTATTGGGACCGCGTGCTTAACAACCGTGTCGTAAGTCATCTTGTAGAAGTTTCTAAACGACAAGGTAAATAGAGAGCATTTCTGAAGTTTGTAAATCTAACTTGCTTGCTGCTGGTACTAATTGCTAGTGGTGTCCACCGTGTATGAAGCTGCTTCCCGAATGGAGGAAGGCTGGCAAGCAAATCGGTGGAAGGCTTGCTAAGTTTGGAACAGTGGATTGTACCGTTCATTCGCATTTATGCAAGCAGGTGAGGTCGTATCAGCCGCTTTTATTTTATAATGTTATACAAGATGGGAATTTCGCTGGCTAGCTGTTTGCGTGTAATTTTGTGCGTTAGAAAAAAGCATGGTAACGAATGAATAGGTAGATTTAATTGATTATAGAATGCATTCTTTTTTAATTTTTGTTCGAAATATCGTTATCTCATTGTTCGCAGTACTTGGCCTCTAAGGGTACATTTACATGGAGATCGCAGCCGGGCGGGGGAGGCCGGCTTGAGTCGCCCGGCTTGAGTCGCCCCGTGACGAAACTCAGCTCGGTCACTGGTGACAGTCCTAGAGCGTTTGCATGAGCCAGGGCCGGCTGAAATCAAGTTCTGGGGTGGCATCGCATTCTCTGTTCTTGGAGAAAAAAAAATTGTGTTGCGTACGCGCATGTCCAGTAGCATTTTGTGCCAATCGTAAACAGCGGCTAAGGTTGAGAATTTGCATCGAGCGCTGTATCTGTAAAATTGACTGCAAATTAGCTAAGCCTGCGTTAGCACAGTTGATCCGTGATCGCGGGACGTTGGTGATTCAAGGGTCAATGGCGAGGCAAGGGATCCATGGCATGCCATTGGGTCCATTTGTTGAGTACTTTTCGTTCTATTTGTTTTAGATGGTAAGTCGCCTTTGGCGCTGCAGGCCCTTGTCATAACTCCTGGGCTCTAAAACTCCTGGTCCTAATTCGTTAAAAAATCGTGCAGTTCGATTCGTTGGAAGCCACAAGCGTTCCTATTTCGTTTAGCTAATGTGTCCGCGGCCCAATCCGTTAGAATCAATAAATTGTCTTGCTTCTTTGAAAAGAAATCCTTTGTTCCCGTCCTCCGGACTTACGGAAGGCACCTCTCGAAGCTTTTCGTCATCAGGCATTGAAAGCGTGTTACTCGTTTGTGTGTTGCACGATCTTATATTTTGTCCAAAAATCGGGTGCTCGTGGTCGCTGGTCCTGTTTGTATGAAACGCGAGTGGTAGGGAGGTAGCAGTGTATATGTTGTGTTATTTAGCACTCTTTTCTTACGATACCGTAGCTAAGGGTTTAGTTTGCAACAAAATATATAAAACTAGTCGCTTCTTGCATCCGGAAATAATCTTTGCATTTCTTGATATTTCATATAGGCATTGCGTTTGTTTCTATTCTTTTGACAGTAGAAAATCGTTAGCCATGAACGACAGGCACAAGAAATCTTTTCGCTGAATAGTGTCCGTGTGAATTGTCGCTTTTTAATTAATTAGCATTAATTGGCCTTTTTTTTTTGGTTTTCTAGCCATGTGTCACGATTCTTAGGCGCTATTTAAGAAGGAGCTATGGGACCTAAGCAATTGGCAAGTTGTAGCAAGTGCGCAGAATTTATATGTTAAATATAGACACTGAAGATTGTAGGAAGTTTGCTTGTAGAGCAGCTTTTCGAACATCACAGTAATGCAGCAAGTAAAACGTCCACACAGCTAGTAACGCGAAGCGCGTTTCTTGTTGGAACTTCATTTTAAAGACTATTACTTCAGGTCTTTTATTGCTTTCTTTAGCTTTAAAGAAATCGTTTGCGTTGGGACGCGGCAAATAAAGTTTAGCTTGTCCAAGTATTGCTCGACTCAATGACTTATACTGATAATAGAGGCCGTGACTAAACGTTGTTGTAAGCTTTGCAGGGGTTAGGCAAGGTTGCAGAAGTCGATTACGAGAAAATCTATTGCATTTTATGGTAATTTATTTTCGAATGGTCCCTACCCTTGCATTTTGTCATTGTATTAAACTTAATCCCATACTAAACGCGGAGCCACTGCGCAAAGTGTACTATCCCTTGCGTAACAAGTATCGCGTCGTATCATGACTACAGTTACTCAATATGCATTTTTGCGTAACCTGGCGTAATACATACAATCATGCGATACACTACTATTCCTATACATACCTAGCTATTTAATCCACACCACTTTAAATCATACCAAATATACCGTGCCAAACCATGGCCATGCTGCTCCATACAATTCCCTACCATACGATTATGTAATTTGTTGTTGTGTATCTTGAAAGTCCTGTGTCGAGGTCTGCTTTTTTGAACTTCTTCTGTCTTGTGACTTTGATATTTGAGGTTGTTTAACTGTTTAAATTCTATTAAATAACTTTATTTTAAATTTGAATATTGTCTAATGCTCATGTGAAAATATGCGTTACTACCATAATTTGCTTTCTTTAGTATAATATTCACTCATATCCATCAGCCTTATTTTACAACCAAAGCGTGCCCCATCAGTTTGTTGGTCAACATTCGGCTGAATCTCTCATTACATTTGTTGAGGTATGCGAAGTGCTGCCGATGTCACGTTCACCTTGTTTTTACATGTTAGCGTTCCAGTATGAGAATATACAAGATTGAGATTAATGTCATTAGATATAAGTCTCGATGAAACTTCATCTTGTGTCCTATTCCGAGCTACCCTTGTTGGAGAGTCACAGTTTGTTTGCGTGAAAATTATTTTAAACATTACGCCAGGATTCCATTGTCCGGTATTTTGTAAGTTTGAGAGATATAGTCTTTTGCTTGGTGTTGTGAACTTGACATTCTATTGACTGTTTTCCATCAGGCGCTCATTTTTTGCTGAGCTTATTTAGGACATACTACATCCTCCGGTTGCAATTTTGTCTCCTGAATCCTTCGAACAACTGGTTGCTTCGAAGCCTGTTGGCGAGACTTGGGTTGTAGACTTCTTCGCGCCATGGTGTGGACCGTGTATGGAATTAGCGCCTGTATTTCGGGAGCTAGCCAAGGTACTCTTGTGCTGTTTGGCTTTCACTAGGACACACATTGTACAAGTCATGTTAAAATTCGATATTATTTGCTCCACCGTACGAAGCCTGTTTTGTAAATAAAAATTTGCGCAATCTAGAGCATTTTTCTTCAAATTGTGGTGCTGCTCTTGTCTGTATTTTTGTTTCGTTGTATTTTCATTTTCAGCGTTTGGAGGGCGAAGCAAAACTGGGCCAAGTTGATTGTCAAATGCATGCACACTTCTGTCATGCTCAAGGTGTCAACTCTTATCCTACGCTGCGTCTCTATCCCCATGATTCTTTAGGAGTATTCCGATATTTGTAAGTGAGCATTTATTTTCCTATTCTTAACTCTAAGGCTTTGAGCTGTAATCTTAATGTAGCTAGCGATCGCTTGTTTGTGGCACTTGTCTCTTGATTGTTTACTTGTTTATTTGCTTTCTTTTCACAGGCGTCACCAGGGTTGGCGTGATCTGGGATCTTTACATAGTTGGGTTTTTCAGAGCTTTCCTTCTGCTGTCGAAGACCTGCAGTATCATAGCTTCTTCGGCAAGGTCATTACAAGTACGGATGCTTGGGTAGTCGACTTTTATGCCCCATGGTGTGGACATTGCGTGCAGTTCGCCCCATCTTTTCAAAAACTGGCAAAGGCAAGTCGAGCTTGCTTTTCTATTGTTTCTTGCTTAGAAGTGATCCCGAAATTGTATCGAAAACTTTGTTTGAGACTCCATCGTTTAGCGTTCCGTTGAATCCGAGCTCATAAAACTCCTTTTTATTCATTTTCCTTTAAACATAGTGCAGTGGATACCTACTAGAATAACTTAAATTTTTCACCGTAGCAGCACGCAAACTAAATTTGCAGCGCATAAAGGTTCGGTAACCTCAATAAGTTCATTGAAGCTCGATATATCAGGTGCTGTCGAAAGCCGCTTTAGCGTTTGCTATAGAGCTATAAAAAGATGGTAAAATAACATTTGAGCATAGCAGCAGTTAGATTCGGATTAAAAAATTAATAAGGCTGCACCTCGTGAGTCGTGTTTATGTCCAAGCGCCGCTTATGTTTTTACGGCCGGAATCAAAGGAAATTGTAGCATAAATGATCGTTTGTTAATAAAGATTACAACTTGAATTTCAACAAAATAGGCACTGTGATTGTTGCATCCATTCAATGCGCGTTGTAGTTCTTTCTCGGGTGACGACATGCCGATGAGCGAGTGACTAGCAGGCAAACGTTTTACTAATTTACGGGAAAACGCATGCTAATAATGCAAATTAGCGTGGGTCCTTGGATGATATTTGGAAGTGTGTCTTTCTACCTTATAAAGCCTCCATAATGCGCTCCGGGTCAATAGATGGGACTTCTTAAACTTGGACAGAAAGGTATGAACTCAAGAAGCACGTGATCGGGTGATTATTGAATTGAAACCATAATCCTAAGGCGGTAGAGGCGCTTTTTTTCGTGTGTCGGTCTTTGGATGGCTGTAAAGCTCTGGTTAATATAGAATGTCGTTTCCGTTACAGCGAATGGAGAGCACAGCCAAGTTTGGCAAAGTTAATTGCGATGTGGAGTACTCTCTGTGTCGTGAAGTGGGAGTGCAAGCTTACCCTAATCTTCGCCTCTATCGAGGTGCCCTTCAGATTGGCATGAGTCAGGTTTGTGCTTTTTTCTTTCTTTTGTTACAGAGTGCTGTAAGCATGATTGAACCTTACCTTTGAAGTATGCAATTTATGCCCTGCTTTTCAATTATTTATTCATGTTAAAACTGTATTGATCCCTGTGCAATTGAAGGATATCTACGGTGAGGTACTTCATAATCACAACGAAGAGCACCTATTTGCAGCTATAACAAGCCATGTGCAGAGTCATCGCATCTATATTCAAGAGGTTAATCGTAGGAAAGAGGTCAAAAGGGAACAAGAGGTGCGTGCCGTCTGAGTTTACATCTCGTCCTGGCAAAGTTTTTGGTGGCTTGGTTAATTTCTAATATTTTCTCGCATTCTCGCCCTTTGTGTGCCTGAGCAGTAGCATCCGAAAAGTATTTGCGTTTGAGTGACGCAGGCCCACCAAGTTATAAGCTTGTGCCAGGATGTTTGAGTTTGGCATCTGTTGTGGGATTGTGCGTGCGTGCACTATTTGTCTGTTTATCATTTGCTTATGCGCTTCTGGAACTCATCACTTGGTATATCTTTTTTTCTTCAAACTTTCAGCTAAAGAAGACCCACCCTAAACCTGGTCACGACGAATTTTGATGTCACGGGCGGGGTTTTAATTGGACAGCACTGCGTCCTGCTCAGATCCAGTCAATGTCCTACGTACGCTATGCTTGACCATGTGAGCTTCTACAAGGGTGACGTGGTGCGCTAGGACTCTAGTATTCCTCTTATTCTTTGTTGTTCGGTTTTGCTCTTGTTTTTTTTTTTTTTTTTTCAGTTGTCACCTGTGCTATAATTCTGTGTTGTGGCGTTGCGAGCTATTTGCTCCGAGCGCTGCATGCATTTAGTTCTTTCTTAAGCGTGATTCATGGAGTAGGGCTATCTATTTCCTTTTCTGAGTAACGAAGAGCATCCAAATTTTGTCTTTGCGTGACTAACTGCTTCCTCCTTTCTCTTACAGAGTATGCTAGTCTGACGTTAGAGGCTTTTTTGAAAGCATTTGTTTGTTTAGACTTGTTTAGAGCTTTGGCTATTTATGCGTATCTCTTCAATTTATTATAATGTCCTTGCAGTTTGTAAGCTTTATTTTTGCCTGTTATGTTTTCTGTCCATCGGGAAGTACTGTTGTGTCCAATTTTTGGTTTTACGACTGTGGCGAATCGGGCCATTCGGATTAGAAATGCGTTTTAAATTTTTTGAGTCCCAACGTTCGCGAGATATGATTTAAACATTGATACGTTCATTTATTTACGATTGCGACTCCGATGTGAAGAAAAACGTGAGATTATTAAGATGTCCCATCAAGCGTTGTATTGCTAGGCCAATAATGAGACACGCTTGATATGCGTAACGTATCCTCGTGTTACGTACTTGAAGTGATAGTAATCTTGATTTACGGTAAGGGTTTTCGATGGTTGATCTCTTCAATAGCTATGACTTGCATTTTGTTAGATTTAATTTGGTTTGATCAGTTGTTGTCTTAAAGATATGCCGTCGTGTATACATCCAGCATTGTATGGTAGCATTTTTGGCTGCGATATTGTATATAACTTACGTAGCTATTGCATACGTTGCATTTCTACGCTTCATGTATTTATTTTTGTGTTCCCTGAATTTGCTGTCCGGTTGTGATGAGTTGGTTATTTCTCTCTAATCAGTTTTAAAGTTCCTGTAGCATCGGGTGCAGATCCTCGTGCGCTTAAATGAAGTTGGATTTCTGGATATCTTATTTCCTGCGATCATACTAGCTCATATTCTAATCAAGGTCCCAACGGTATTCCGTT
>QQSS02192814.1:0-12942 GCA_003687565.2 Craspedacusta sowerbii
AGATAGATAGATAGATAGATAGATAGATAGATAGATAGATAGATAGATAGATAGATAGATAGATAGATAGATTGATATTATCAGCTCGTATTATCCTGCTTTTGGCTTAGGCAGTGTGATGCAAGACTCCAGTTTCAAGATTCAAGATTCAAGATTTATTTTCGCATGTAGAAAACAACCGTACATGGTAAAATAAAATTACAACATTCTACATTTGAAGGAGGACTCCTCACCAGCAAAGCTAATCGGATTAGAGGAGCCCCTTTAAGACTTTGTGCAAGAAGTTACAAGTCGTACGTCCAGTAATCGTTATGCATATTATTATATTTAGATCTACGTTTATTTTAAGAATTTTATAGAATAAGCTATGAAACTTGGCCCGGAGTGTCTTAGCGATCTATCGCCATATATATCTGTTCGTATATAAGGCGCGAGGAGTGCTTTGTGGCCACTACTACGCGTAGACCTATCGTGGGTTTTAAGGTAGACGAGACTTTGAAGTGACAGGGGCTAATCACCCTCGTTACAGTCAATTAGTCCAGGAGATATCTATGCAATTGTATTAAATCTACTAGCTTCAGTATCTTCGGTTGTGCGCATAGCGGAGATGTTTGTTCATTGTAATCAGAGCATGTGATAACTCGAATTACTCTTTTCTGGATCATGTATAGCCGCCGAAGGTCGCATTTACTGGCATAACCCCATACGAGACATCCGTAGGCTAGGTAACTTTGAAAGAGACTAGAATAAATTCCTTTAAGTGTTTTCAACGGAACGAAATGCCGAAGTTTTGCAATTATCGCTACTGATCTACTTAATTTCTATGCAAGCTCGTTTATATGAGGCCGCCAAGTCAGAGACGAATCAATAAGCGCTCCCAGATAGTTTACCTTACTGGATAAGAACAAGTTGGCGCCTGCGAACTTAACGGTACGTCTAACGTCAGCTTTTTTTTGCGGCGGCTTAAAGAGCACTACATCCGTCTTTTGGCGTTAAGAGATAAACGATTAGCACATAGCCAGTCGAAGACATTTCCCAGTTCGGTTTTTATCGACTTTCGCATAATTTTTACAGAGCGATGTCTCAAGAGGATATTAGTATCATCTGCGAATCGATGCGCCATGGAGACTGAAAGTGTTTAAAATTATTAATATATATAATGAATAGTAACTGGGCCAAGAACTGAACCTTGTGGGTCTCCGTACGTTATATCCAAAGTACCTGAGATTTGATCGTCAAAGGCTACAAATTGCTTTCGGTTTGAGAGAAACGATCGAAACCATTCATGTACGCTAGATCTTATACCGTAGGCTGCAAGTTTTTGAAGTAGGATATTGTGATGCACAGTATCAAATGCTTTTTGTAAGTCTATCAATATACCACAAGCAAAATCGCCATCACCAAGACTTAGCTTAATCTTTTGAATCAAGGCAACCAGAGCATGATTCACCGAATGTTTAGTACGGAACCCAAACTGCAAATTACTCAAAATGTTAAATTTCTCTAGGTAACCGCTAAGTCGATTGTACATCGCTCTTTCAAAGACTTGATAATAATATATTGATAATAATGGGATAGGGCGGTAATTACCACATGCGCCAAGTAAGCCATTCTTATATATAGGCATAACTTAAGATATCTTTAGTGAGGATGGAAAGCATGCTTGTTAAAATGACTGGTTAATAATGAGTGAAAGAGGATAGAAGAGAACGTTCCTAGCTAATTTAAATGCATGAGTAGGGATACTATTTGGGCCGCAGGCTCTAGGCGCATGGAGGGAATCAATTATAGTCGATATTTCATCTGCTGACGTGTCTGATGGAAACATACTTTGACAGGCGTTAGTTTTCAGATAATGTTTTAAGTCATGTCTAGCCTCTGGAATTGTACTGTCTAGAGTCTTAGCTACTGACGCGAAGTAGTTGTTGAATGCGATAGCAACATCGCCGGGACTGTAATGTACTTTGCCATTCACGCTCACACTGCTTGGCATAAAATTGTTTTTCTTTGACGCTTGAATTATTGATTTTATGCCATCCCAAGTCTTTATGATATTATGGCTATGTTGTTTGAAATAATCACGATAATGTAGGACTTTTCTTTTGCGAAGCAAGATTACAATTAAGTTGCGATATGTTTTTACTTGCTATGGATATCAACTTTTAGATTATCATTTTTTTTTCTGCTAGGTATCTCTTATAGAGTTGATTTCTCCTGTGCATAGATTTCAGTGATCCTCGGGTAATCCAAGGGTTATCTTGTAGGCTTACCTCACGCTTGGTTAATCGGCGAATAGGAGCCATAATATTTACGATATCTGTTATCTTGTGTAAGAAGATATCCATTTGGGAGTTAACATTTGACTCGCTTGCCAGTAAGATGGTCCAATCAATTTTCTCAACTTCTTCAAGAAACTCGTTGCCTCTAAAGTTTTTGTATGAGCGACCAAATCTAACAGCATTGTCTTTTTCTCTTGTCAGGCAGTAGTCTGTAAAAATTGAGAATTGTATAAAATGGTCAGCGATTTGGCAGGTCAGGTTTCCACTAACAGATTCGTACTTTGTGTTGTTCGTGAAAATATTATCAATGAGCGTCTGCGAGCGGAGCGTTACTCGTGTGGGCTGAAGAATTTGGGGTTGAAAAAAAATTACTGCTTAAGTTATCATGAAGGTTGCATGTCGCAGTGCATTTCTCGTAGTTTAGTAGACTAATATTGAAATCCCCATAATATTTATAAATTTTTCTTCCTTATAGAGAATGTTTAGGGTTTGTAACAAGCCCAAGTAGTTATCAACAAAATCCTCTATCTTCATACTAGGATGTTTATATATACATCCGCAAATAAAGCTCTTCCTAGACTTCTGCTTTATTTCAATAAATATCGCTTCTGCGTTGTTTTCCGACTGAAAGCATATATCATGACGAATTTTTACGCTGTTGTATACAGAATTATGAATATAGAAACCCACCACTCCTGCATTGGTCTTTGTTTTTACATCAATAAATGAATATTTATTTAAATTTATGCAGCTTGGCGGCCCATCATTGTCATTAATGCGTGTTTCTGTAATAGCTATAATCTTAAATTTATAGTTTAAGAGAGAAAGTAGCGCAGCTAGTTCATCATGATGTTTGGACAAAGACGCAATATTAACATGTAAACACCCAAATGACGTGTCACAATTAATGTTCAATTTGTTAAACTTTGTGATATCATAGTACCGTGAACGATTTTTGAAGTTTGTGAGCTCATCGAAACAAACGGATTGGCCGGGAATTTCGTCCGGAAGACTTTTTATGGTAAAACATGGCGCTGTGGTCACATTAAGGTCGCTAGATATTTGCATAAGCTGGAAGGTATCAAAGCATTCTTTGAAGATATCTTCCGAGCATTTAGAAAAGGGCAGGACCTTAGCTACGCAAGATCTGCACTTCCATTCTACTCTTATTATGTTCTAGGTTGGATTTATTACCACACTTGATGTGGAAAAACTTACTGCAATACATGCATGTTAAGTATTTTAGATTATTTACGATGTGGCGCCTGCAAGATCCACACTTATTGGTGCTTTTTTCATTCCCATACAAGTTTATTTAGTATGCGCGATTCGTACTAATAAGTCTGACTATAAGAAAATTAGCAAAAGTCTGGATGCCTGAAGGCAAGTAAGGCGCGAGGTAGGTCAAGCAGATAGCAGCGTAACAGGCTGTTGGGGGGGGGGGGGGTAAACAAAATAGATAAAAATAGGCGAAGCCGATGTAAGGGAGACGCACGTGTAAGAATGGGCACTTAATCTGCAATTAAAAAACAAACAAATAGACGATAGTTAACAATACTAATAGTTAACTTAAAAAAAATCAAGCAATAACAATAAAAATAAAAATAAAAATAAAATTAAGCCACCGGCAAGAAGTGGCGATGATAAAAGATGATAAAAACAATAAATTAAAGATCTCGAACTAACTCCGAGTAACACATTCTGTTTTTAAGTTACTATGCTTCGCATTTACAGCAAATAAACTTCCTATACACCACTTCATCGCACTTGCTTTTGTATATATCAGCGTTTTAAACCAACCAAAATGGCAATTTATTTTATTCCGAAAACAGAGAATCTCTTCATTTGAACGACATAGAGTGTCTATTTCTAGACATCCTTGCAAAATCCTTGTTTATTAAATCATACTCAGTTACTTGCTATGGCTTTTGAACATACGAATTCCTTAGCTAACACCAGATTTCCTCCTTTATTGCTTCACCTCATTTTACTTCATCACATCTAGCATCACACGCATCATCACATCATACTTTAATACAGGCTAGGTTTCCTGGAAGATGCAATGAATTTTAGGCTAATTGAAACAACTCAAATAGCATTCTGAAGAATATCCTTCCTTTAAAGTCTATCATTGCGTTATAAACCTATTGATCATACCAAGTTGATCATGCTTTATCATGTTTATGGCATTATAGTTTTCGCAATGCAAGCAAGTTTATTCTGAAAATTTCAATGTTCAGCAATATTTAGGAAAGCTTAAACACAGACGTGAAAGTCTGAACAAGCAAATGTGAACTCGTGAACGAAATCTGCCCAGCCGCACTTTAAATTCTCGACCACAACCGTCACAAAGATTCTCAATTCTAAGTCTAAAAAGCCAGCCTTCAGAAGCCTTCCGGAACCCTATCAAGCGCGACTTAATGTGGAAAGACGGTTGCAGCGGGTGAATAGCTTTTAAATCAAGTGGGCACACACTCACCACTAGAGGTAAATACCTCTCCCACTGTCGCCCCTGGCCATGGCGTGCCATTATACGCAGCATAAGCATATGTTATATATATATATATATATATATATATATATATATATATATATATATATTTCTAGTTTGTCACCAAAATTAAATTATTTGAGACAACAAAATATCCTCAAGTTTTTTGCAAGCTTTCGACAATTTCTATTGTCATCTTCACGCTATATACAAACAGAAAATAGTTAAGATCAGTAATAAATGCAACTAAATCAAAACACATCAGTTACAGCATAAAACAACATCAAGCTACTTAAACAATTTCAGAGGGAAAGATTGCCCCTGAACGCTTAAAGTAGGGCAGTCACGTCTAAAGTGAAGGCTCTCTTTGATTTTTAACGCCTTACTTCTACGGTCTCTATATATATACACAACAGCATTTTAAGGTGATTTCAACAGAAATGGTCCACAAATGAATTAGATTAAGAAACTTACTCTTGCAGAGTCAGCTCACGCACGAATGGCTTTTCATCGCCATGTCAGCTCACTATGTTGTATGTACTAAAAGAAAAGGTCAGGATAAACTACATTACTTTGTCAAGCCAATTTTAATTGGTCCATGCCTATCTTTCAGGAAATTCCCTGATTTGTAACTTAAAGTTTTCAATATTTAGATTGAAATAAATTGGTATGCAATTGATTAAACATTCTTTCTTTAAAGTTTGTTTTAACTGGGCTAATAAAAGGAATATTTTACGGCTTAAAATCTGCAAAAGGCAGATAGCCTAAAGTATATTCCGAATCCGCCTCTTAAGTCACGCTACTACATGAAACATAAATAATGTTTAACAAAAATAACTTATTCCCACTTGATCCAACAAACGAACTCACCAGGCCAGGTCTCCCAGCTTAAAATTCATACCTACTCGTGAAAAAAGCTTGTGCACTAAACCACGTGACACTGTTGATCATCCAAACAAGAAAAAAAAGACTCAAAAACAATTTTCACGCAAAAAAGATTTGTGTAGCACTGCAATAACATAACTACCACACGCGAGAAGAAAGGATCCGCAATAGTAAGGTTCTTGGCACGATAGCTGAAAACCCTTAAGACAAGGCCTGTTGAGAGCTGTTTTTTTAAACTAACTAAATGTGACGAATCAAGATAAATGTTATCAATCAAAGGATACTGTCGTGTCATCGAACATCTTTTATCCTTAATCTCTTTTATCCTTAATCTCTTTTATCCTTTAATCTCTTTTATCTATACAATACTTCTTAGTTACATTTTGGATTATTTACAGGGAAACTTTTACTAGGTAAACTTGTGTAGATGTCCAGACCAACATACCGTAAAGCTACCATTTACTCCTCAATCTGCGATTGTTCATGCCGAAACGCCGCGAAGGTCCATATGGCTGCGGCTGAACGCAAGAATACATAAATTAATTGCCTTCGAATAAATTTGGTTACAATCAGAATAAGCCTGCAAACAAATAAAAAAATAAATAAATAAATAAATAAATAAATACATATATAACATGCGAGCTGAAGCTTCTCCATCAGTAACGACTGCAGACCTGCCGCGAGATCACGTCACATCAGACCAATCGCGATGAGCCACATACTGAGAAGAAAACGGAAGATTTATACGCTCCTGAGCAGTCGATTCCCTAAGCTTGAGCACACACAGGGACACGCTTCTACTTTGGCGATTTCTGGACTAAAACTGGTGTTTCTGCAAACGCTCTTGCTGGGCAAATGTAACCAAAAGTTTCCGTGGTTTTAACCCCGGTCATATTAGAATTTCCAAAAGCATCAAAGAAAGTTCTGCCAACTATGGTAGTGTTTGTCTCAATCACGTGTATTGTGCGAGTCATACGATTGGGCGTAAGACTACGGCCACGATGTTTCGCTGCGACGTTAGGCGTAGGTCATTTCTGAGAAACAACTGATCTAAGGCGCGTTTTAAATCTTAAGGTGGATTTCCATATCTGGAACATTTTCCGGCACTTTCTGGCGGCAAAGTGACCACGTAAATTTTCCGCGGACAGTAATTGCTGGCTATTCGATCTAAGCTACTGATTGGTTCGTTTTAAAAGTTTGGCGCCTGAAATATGCATAAAAATGAAAACTCAAGGCAAAGGTTTTGCCAGATCTCTACCATGCTATCATCATTTGATATGCTCTTCTTTTAGCTTTTCGTTCGAACGATTCAAGCTGTTCTAACCAGAGTGGAAGTTTTTATCTCCACTGGCAAATATTCTATGAGATGAATGTCCTTATTTAATAAATATTCGTATTCTTTACCCAATTGTAAACTTCTATTATTGAGTGGAGAAGGTGGTTGATTTGATGATTTGTTTGGTGATGGAGTATCTTGTGGAACTATTTTTGTAAGATTTATATTTCTTTAGAAGTATGGTGTTATCTTTTTTGAAATTGCGGTTGCTCTTTTTTATGCTTTGCAATATTTTGCACGATTGTTTTGTTCTTATTCAGTCCTGATTGTCTAGACTGAAATTCGTGCTAAATGTTGAAAGAATTTTCATGCTTTCTTCAATGAAACTACGTTCCTTAAATTTTGTTTTTCATCCGCACTATGCCTCCAAGTAATATAACCACTAGGGCGACATAGAGCACTAAATCGGATTGAGGATAAAAATTTGGTTCCTAACTAGACGAAATGCTCAGTAGCTGTACTTAAAGTGAGTGTTGCTATCATCCCCTGTAAAAATTTTAACTCGAACTCAGATTTTGGTGGCATTTTTAGCTCAATTACTGCTAAGGCTATAAGTGCATATCGTCAGTAAATGCATGTACTTTATTATTTTTCACAGCGAGTTAACTTTTGTTATTTTTCGATTTCCTTGCATTTCTGGGGAGAAGTAAATCTTGTTGTTGTTTTTCTTGTTGTTTTTGTTGTTGTTGTTGTTGTGGTATTTTTTGTTGAAAACCCACAGTTGGTATGGTGTGCGAACGGCTTCCCGATTTTCTATGTTCCTTGAAATAATTCAGGATGGAGATGACCGGAAACTCTTGATCGTATTCAAAGCTTGCGTTGAAAGAAGTGTGCCCACAAAATTCTGCTCATTCATTAAAACTCCATGAATTCGTTAGCGTTTCCGGCAAGTCTTCCTGTTTTGACGATAGTTATAGTTTAATTGATGAATATCTCTATACTCCTTCAATAGATGCCGTCTTTTCTTGGAATAAAGCTGGTTCATCCTTGGTACAGTTGTGGCTACAAAATCAAATCTTCTATGTCATATTCCGTTTGTTTCATCAGGTGTCGCATCTTCTCCGCATTAGAAACGACATTCCCATCCAATCGACGACAAATTGCCTTGTTGCTTTGAAAATCCTCGTGTTCGTTCAGGTTGACGGCGTCACCGTATTGCGATAAGGATTGTAAATGAAACGGCACTATCATACCAAAAAAAAAAAAACTCTAAACTTGGCCAATTTGTGTGCGGGTATTCTGTCCTCTAGGCCACATCAAACTTTTCGCTTTTTTTCTGCTCTGAACATATGAATACTCCTCTCGCTCTTACTTTGCGCTCACAGTTAATGAAACGGTTGGACGTCTTGGCGATACAAGTGTATAGACTTGCCATTCCTACCATTTATTTTGTTTCTTTATGACCTGATTTTGCATTTACATCTCCTTATTACTCGCATGTACTTTATATTTGAAGATTCTTGTTTGAAGCGTTATGCTTTTGCTGAGTTTCTTTTTAACGATACGATTGTGGACGATATAACGAGTTGCTTCAACCAAACCCAAAAGATGTAGATCCGAGCATGTTTCAGTAGGCTGACGTCTGATGCATATGCAACTGAATAGTTAATAAGACACACGAACCAAGAACTTTAATGATGTTCATTAGGTTTTGAGGCATAGACCCTTAAGCCAGGGTTCAAGGTGACATCCTCAAACTCATTAGCCATGGCTACAGAGGATATCTCCTTCTCCACCAAATGCGTATGTTATACTTCATATTGTAATGAAAATGATCATTAGCCAGATTCTTTGTATGCAAATTAGACATGAAACAATTTTGAACGATAGACATCAACCAAAAAAAGAAAAGCTTTCTGGTCACTTTGTAATCTATTTAATATCTAGTGATTCTTTAGAAAACTTTTAATTAGCATTTATGGAGAAAAAGATTGTTTTTGTTATAGTTGTTGCTGTCGTTGTTCGGGAAAGGGTTAGGGCTAGGGTTAAGGTAAGTCTTTATGGTTAGGGTTAGAGTTTGGATTGCAGTCAGACTTCGCCAAAATAAATAAATAAATAAGTAACATGCCAGTCAAAACTTCTCCATCAGTAACGAATGCAGACCGCTCGCCATCTTGGAAGCCTAACTGTAAGATTACGTCATATCAGACCAATCACAATGTAGCGCTTACTGAGGAGTAGGTGGTAGATTTATATTAGGATTTGCGTATCGAACGAAGAGCTCTGCCGCTGACCTACAACCTCTAATTTTAGATCTCCGCCACGTGGCAAGATGGATTTCATCACTCAGTGACAGTCACTGAATATAACATCTTGATTAAGTTAACCGCGATCGTTAAGCAAAACTTAATATTTCAAACCATGAACTAAACTGTACTTCGTGCAAAAGCCCTATACGATTGCCTTGTTTTATTCAGGTCACGTCTTTCTCGATAAAAGACGTGAACTCTCTTTTTGGCTGAAAAGGTGCGTACCCACAAATAGATGGGTAAAGTCCATGAAACTAATCTGAACCTTTCCTATTTCGAGATTACTTAGACTTCTTGTGCTTCCAAGCTATGGCCATGCATGGTCACACGCAAGAGATCGTAGAATCAGGCCAGCGCTGATATGCCCGTCTTGGAATTGTTAGACCATGCATAGAAAAGTTCAAGGTTTTCTACGGATGGAGGCAGAAGTTGTCACAGCTTGCGAATATTCCTTTTTTTTTCTTCGGTTTCACAACAATTACAACAACAACAACAACAACAACAACGTCTTTATTTCCTCATTAATGCTCCGTAAAGTTACAACCCATTCACACTACGAGCATAAAAAAATGAAAACATAGTTAGATTAAACCAATCAATAACGCTGATGTGATGAGCTAAAGTGTGGCTACAAGAAAGAGATTTATTAAGCATTAAGAGGGAGAGACATCCTCCTAGCCAAGGCTAATAGGATCGAGGATGCCACTCTGATACCATTTCAAACTCAGAAATAACAATTGCGTCGTCAAAGAGGAGAAGCCTCTAAGAATTTTCATGTGCAATATAAACTGCAGTCTGTGAAAGGGAACAAAATAATTTGACAGAAACAAATGCTTATAGTTTCACCTCTCATTAAAGTTTGCCCAAAACCTAAGTAATAAATCAATACCAATGTCAATACTCAATATCAATAACCCAAAACCTAAGTAAGAACTCAATATAGTAAAATTATCAAACATAACATAAACAAGTCCGTTATAGCAATCAAAATAAGTCGAAGGGACTATATACAAAGAGTTTCTTGCCCAAAACCCAACTAATGACTTTCACAAGACTTGAAAAAAAATGGCCACGAAGTTACATTATAACGAGCTCAATTAGAGAATATTTTTGTTGCTCAGGATGACTGATTCTACAGAATCACCTTCAACCCCTTGCTTTCCTGACGACCCAAGCAGCGAGACCCACTGCCGAATTGTTTGATAAGCCAGCAGTTGAGACCGCAGCCTGATAATGGCAGAACACTAACAAGTCTATGTCTCAAGACTACAATATACCAGCAACTTCATATTCTTCTTCGTTTCGATGCGCAAATTTCTCATGCAAAAGCTTTTCGGAGCATTGTCCGAGCCGACCCTATCGCTGTCAATGAGGCTACTGCTAGTTTTTTTTTATCTTTCGGCCTTGATAGAATACGGTTGGCTTCAGGTTCAACGTCGCTCCCTCTACATGCGTAATGGATTTCACCCTTGAAGCCACACTTTAACCTAAGTCTAAGCACACAAGTAAGCATAAGCACCTAAGTAGGTATACAATATCAGCATTGCTGTTTTGTTTATTCTATCTTTTGTTTTTATTTGTTAAGCTCGAAGTGTGCATGTCTTGTAACTTGATGGAGCAATAATGAAGCAATATTGAGGAAATAAAGTCTTGATGTTATTGTTGTTGTTGTGTTCGCAATCGCGTCCCTGCAATGTTTATCTCAGAGTTGATGCGGAACATTCCTAATTTCTCGCTAAGCATAGAAAGTCCAAACGTTGTGTTTCATTATTACTGCTGAGTGTGATCTTTGCAGTATGCACTCGAATTCTGCATAACAACAACAACAACAAGCAATAGCAACATTGCATTATCTCAATGAATGGGTAGCAAATTCAAATCCTAGTCGCTCACATTCAGTTATAAATATTCAATTGTTTTCAGAGTTCTGACTGAGTAATTTTCAGATTTTGAATCGGATTCGAACTATATTAAAGCATTTGATAATTTGAAAGCGGCATCAGAAGAAACTTCAGAGTGCGAGCGTGGATTTTTAACTAGAATTTGACACCAAGCTGACATAAACATTTATTCAGGGAAAGGCATGCTCATAGCCGAAGCTACTCAGATTGAGATTGTAAACCTTGAATGATATCTATTAATAATCGTATAACATTGGTAATGTTTAGGGAATGAGATGAGAGACATACTTGCAGAGTACAAACCGAGCGGCCGCATATTGCTTAGTACATACCTCTCCGTTTGTATAAGGAAATAAGTAACGTACAAAGCAAGCAAATTAAGCAATAAAAGCAAGCCATCAACGATACTAAGGTACCAACACAAAGATTTTATTTACTTCAGTGATAAATCGTGCCCAACATATCGAAAAGGAAATTCAAAGCGCATTGAATAAGTAAGAGTATTTAATTCAAATCTGGTGGATAAACAATAATCAATATCTACAATATATGCAAAAATCTATACAAGAAAAGCAAAAGATATACATACGTATTTTAAAATAAATACATATACAAGATCAGTGGCACTTCGCAATGATACTCGTCAATTGAATTTAATTTGAGGATGCAGTTGGATTTGGAATTTCGTTGTGAAAGTTGTTGCTGTCACTACCATTCCTGTCCTAACTATCACTAGACTTCGTGGAATGGAGCCCCATCAAACAAATTGCGAAAAAATGTCCATGCCCTTTGCAATGAACTTTCAAAGAACGTATCAAATTCATTGTCGTCGTATAGCTGATAACTATCTCACAGTGGTGTTAACCACTTTTGTGGCCACTGGAAAAGAGCATCCATATACATCTTTCTCGAGGAGTGCATTGCAATTATTTAAGAATAACCTATACACCCGTTTTGATGTTTAGCACATGTAGTTGAATATTTGTGTTATTCATTCCAAACGTGCCAATTACGCTTTCGGGAAATGAGATTCGAACCACTAAAAATAAAACTTTTTAGCAAGGCCTAAATATTTCGAGAAAACTCGTTCATCCTTTGTGCAATCTCGTAGCCTAGCAACAGGGACAGATTTTTTAAAGCACTGGTCGTGTCATTCGTTACACATAACGACTACGTTTTTCTTGGCAACCCAGTCCGATAGTGGAATGTGCTTACTCCAAAGCGTCTTTCGTGTCTTTTTGTTGTTGTTGTTGTTGTTGTTGTTGTTCTTGTTGTTGAATTCTATAGTAATGAGCAAAGTTTTGATTGTTGGGAACCCACTCGTTTGCAAAAATGCATTTCTGTTTTTGGGCAAAGGAGTGCAATGTGGTTTCAGGTTAATTATTGTAGAAGCTGCCTTCTTCGGGGCTGAGTTAAGCGCCCTGATCTTGTTTGCAGTCTCTTTGATAATTGGGATTTGCATAGTTTCATCTACACCGTTTAATCAAATCATCATACTAATCGATTCGTTCACAACTCCACAGACAGCTACGAGCAATTGGTGTAAAAATATGGAAAGTCCTCAATGGAAGTAAGAAAGATTGTGAGGTCTATGTCTGGGAATTTTGAAAACCATTTTAGCGACATGAGTCCTTACTGTAAGTTAAGAGCAGTCTTGCAGATGCTAAGACAAGCACTCACATTGATATCCGCTAAACAAAGCGGTACCTGAACCTGACCAAGCAGCCCAAGAAACGAGAGGATTATGTTTAATATATATATATATATATATATATATATATATATATATTAAAATAATATA